>SRPW01000523.1:0-19863 GCA_018360225.1 Claviceps pusilla | reverse complement strand
ATATTTTATTCTAAGGATATTATTATTTTAGTCTTTAATAACTTAAACTATCTAATTAGATAAAGAGCTATCTAATTATCCCTCTTCTACATAGTCTTAATAACCTAGAGCCCAATCTACGCATATAAGAAATCCGGAATACGACAGGGATAGCTTCGGTTGTGTGCATGCCCTTCACTTTTGGGTGTGTGGTGTGTGTTCTTTTTCCCCCGTCACACTATTAATATAGAAGAAGTTTCTATTAAAGCCTACTATAGTATTAGGAAGGTTAAATAATATTATAGCCCCCTTTATTAAGCTTATAAAATTATTAAAGCTAAGGTTAAAGACCTTATAACCCCCTCTTAATGCCTATAGATATTTATTAAAGCTATTAATAATTCTATAGAACCTAATAGCCTTATACTAACCCTACTTATTTTTAAAGTATACCTATAGATATTATATAACTTACCTCTAAGCTTATTAGTAATATAAAGAGAGGCTTTACTAAGGAAAGCTATTAATAAAGCTTAGTATTATCTTACTAAGAGGTAAGTAACTAATATATTAAATATATAAAATAGCCTAAATACTCTACTATTATATATACTTCCCTTAAACTTAAAAGTCTATATTTAGTATAAAAAAGAAAGCTAAAGTAGTTTATTTAGGTTACTATTATTTAATTATAAGACCTATACTATAAAAATACCCTAAAGACCTATAAAATTCTACTTAATAGTAGTAAAGCTATACTATTAAAGTATAAAAGAAAAAGTTATAAATATAGAGGAAAATAATAAGGAAAAGAAGGAGATTAAGAATACTAATGCTAATAGAGGTTAATTACCTATACCTTTATAGTAATAAGGACCTAGGTAACCTTAAAAGCATCCTTTAATTATAATATATAAGAAAGATAATAAAATTAAGGAAAATACTAATAAGAATTATAAGGAACTTAGCACTATAAGTTTTCTTATAGCTAAAGAGAAAAGTAACTAAAACCTAGTAGTTAAACTAAGAAAAGAAGGGAAAATTACTACTACTAGAAAATCTTTTAAAGTATTTAATTAAAAAGAAATTAAGGCCTTACTTACTAAAGATATCTTTAAATTTATAACCTTTAATAAAGAAAAATATAGAAACTAATAGTTTTTTTACTCTTATATAGTAAAAGAAGTTAAGGGGAAAGGTATTAATAAGCTATATAAGAAATTAAGGCTTATAATCTAAGGGTATAGTAATAAGGAAAAAGCATAGATTCTAATATAATCTTTAATAATTTAATGTATAAGCTAAAGACTTATTATTATTTTAGCATTATTACTAGCTAAGAACTATATCTTTTTATAGCTATAAGACATTATATAAGTATATATATAGTTAGAAACCTTACTTTACTAGTTAATTATTACTAAACTGCTAGTATAAATTATATATCTATACCTAAAGGATACTATTATAAAGGTTATTAAACCTCTCTATAGAATTATAGAAGCTAGTATATATTAGTAAGCTATATACTTCCACTACTATTATAAGAAGCTAATAATAACTACTCCTATATATAACCTATATTTCTTAATAGCTTCTAATATAATTAAATACTTTAGTATAATTAAAATATAAATAAATAATACCCTTAGTCTAAGCAATATTAAGTTCTTTAAAACTAAGGAAATAGAACTAAAGAAAGTAGGATTTATAGTAAAACCTAAGCAAATTCTAATGCCTATAGAACCCTTTATCTTTAATAGCTATATCTTACACTAATGTAATAAAAATTATATAAAACTCTATTAAAAAGGCTAAAGTAAAAAGCTTTAACTTATTAAGCCTAATAAATTAATAATAAAATAGTAATATATTAAATAATAAGCTTAAGGAGTGTATATATTACTAGTTTATTAACTAAAGGCTATATTTAACCTTTCTATTACTATATAAGCCTAAAATCCTAATAATTCTAACATTATAAGACTTAATAAATAGATTTAGTAGTAAATATAGTATTATAAGTATAGTTTATAGTATATTTTACTTACTCTTTTTACTACTGCTTTTTATATCTTTATTAATAGTTTCTTTATAAATAATGAAGACTTAAGCTTTTAAATTAAATATATAATTATTCTTAGTATAGAGATAAAGGGAATTAGTATAGAATTTATATTAAAAGGTAATATTATAATATATAGCTTAATAAAAAGCAATAGAGTTATAAGGAGTGCCTTTATATCTAAGCTATATGTAATAATCTAAGGTACTAATATTGCCTATATAATTAGTATAACCTTATATATTATTATATAAAAGTTATAAATTCTACTAATACTAATAATTATTTATATAAACTCTCTCTTATTATATAAGTGTATTATTAAGTTAGGTATAATAAAAGAGAAAAGGTTAATAATTAATATTATAGCGTTATAATAGTTATATAAAAGGTAGGAAATTAAGGAGATTAAGTAGATTAATAGTAATAATAATATTGCTAATACTATAATAAAGACTTCTTTAAACTAAGCCTTTAAAACCTTTATTAATAAGAATAAAGCTATAATTTATATATAAAAATAAGTAGAATATATAGAGAAGAAGAAGAAATACTAAGGATATAGACTAGACTCTTTTTCTTATTAATTATTTAATTAGATAGTTAACTACTATTTTTATATAGATTTTTACCTATATTTAGTGTAATTCCTCTTTTTCTATAAAAAGAGAGAATTCTAAGTGTTAGAATTACTATATATTCTAGGCTATAGATAATGCGCCTTAGACTATAGACTAGACTAGGGACCCTAATAGGACCTCTAATAGGTTAGCTATACAATAAGTAGAGTTTTTACTAGCGCTTCTAATAGCATTTTTATAGGCTACGGAATGCCTATAAAATGCCCCTTTAGATAGCACCTTTTTCTTAGTAGAAAGAAAACCTTTTTATAAACCCTTTTACAGACCCTATGTTGAGTCACTGAGTCTCTGTTCCACCCTAGTATTCCTTAGAGAATCACTAGTATCCTAAGGAATACCAATATTAATAAAGTTTAGCTAATAATATACTACTTTTTATAGTTAAAACTAGTATAGAGTAACTATAGCTTTGCTATAGAACCTAAAAAGGTTATATATAGGTTTTCCTCCCTATACTAGGGTTTTTCCTATATAGTTTAAGTAGTAGTGGTACTAGAATTAGGCTAATAGCCTAACTAGAGTAATAATAATAATAATAATAAATATTATTTTATATTAAAAAACTATGAAATAAAGTATAAGTATATAACACCTTTTATTATTATTATTATTACTCTAGTCAGGCTTGTAAGCCCAATACTAGTACCACCGCTACTTAAACTATATAGGAAAAACCCTAGCATAGGGAGGAAAACCTATATATAACCTTTTTCTATATTCTATAGCAGAGCTATAGTAGCTTTATGCTAGTTCTAATTATAAAAAGTAGTGCATTACTAGCTAAACTTAACTAGTATTATAGAAGAGTGTATAGTATAAAATAGGAATTAGACTAGGTTAGTAAAGGTATAGTAATAATATAGATTACCTATAGGGGTAGTTTATAAGTTATAATAAGTTACCTTAAATGCTTAGCTTATTTTTTATATTAGTCCCTAGCTAATTCCCTTAGGTTACTACTTTCTTACTTAAAACCTTTCTCTAGCTTTTATACCTTTATAGTATTAGCTATATTAGCTAGTAGTTAGCTATTATTAAACTAACTATTAACTATATATTAGTTATATAATAGAAAGAGAAAGAAATACTATATTTACTTTTTTTTTTTTATTTTTAGGCTTTTCTCTTCTTTTTCTTTCTTTATTTATTACTTTTATTATAAGTATACTTTTATTTTTCTTTTTATAGTAGTGCTACTTTATTACTACCCTAAACTAACTATAGTATTATTAAAAATACTACCTACTTTTATAATAAAATTAATTATTATACTTAGAATAAGTACTAGTTTCTTTTTAATATACTATTACTACTAACCCTTATATAACTAAGCTAATTATAAGCCTAGCCCTATAAAGCTTACTTAATATAAGCTAAAAATATTAAAAAATAGTGCTATAATACTAAAGGTTAGTACTCCCTTTTAACCTATACTGCTTTTATTACTAATTTATATCAATATTAATAGTATATACTTTAAGTATATAAAAGTAAAAAAGACTTATTTAGGTATAAGTATTATATTTATTATTTATATTAATAGCTAGGTAGTAGCTAATTAGTTTTATAGCTAAATCCAAATATTATATTATACTAAGAGGCTATTAAATAAGTTATAAATATATAGAACCTTTATACCTTTAAGGAGTTTATTAATATAAGTATAAAGTAGTTAAGATATAGTTTTACTATAATACTAATATAATATTAATATATAGCTAAGCTATAGAGTATAATATTACTTAAAAAGAGGTAGTTTAACTTATAAAGTAAGTAGGCTTATTTATTAATATAGTAATATAGGTTAGTAATAATATTATAGTAGCTTTAGCCTTAACCTTAGTTAAGAGTAAGTTACTACTATAAACTTATTATATTACTAATATACTAAAGAAACTAAATAATATTCTATAAAATAGGCTTACTATAGTTATTATATAAAGCTATATAAAAAAGGTAGTAAAGGGGAAAAAGGAGGTAAAGAAAGAGAGAGAGGGGGTAAAGAAGGAAAGAAAGAAGCTAGGGGCTAAGGGAGTATAGGCTTAAGGCTAGTATAAGTATACTATACTTATTTTTTATTTTCTTAATTATTATATTTATTTTTCTTTAAAAATAAATTATATATTTTAATAATTTATACTAGCTATAATATTTATATAGCTTTCTACTACCTCTATACCTATACTACATTAAGTACTATATAGTATTAAGTTTTTAATATTCTTAGCTTATTAATTTTATAAGCTTTTTATAAGCTAAAACTAAGGGATATACCTTATTAATATAAGCTACTTAGTAAGTATAATTACTAGCTTATTATTCTTTAAAGCCTCTCTAGCTTTATATTAGTTTTATACTAAGTATATACCTATATTAATAAATTAAAGATAATTAAAATTTTTATAAAATAGTAAAATATAGTAATAGTTTTTATTATTAGCCTAGTAGCTATATATTAGTAACTTTACCTTAGGAATATATTAGCTAAAGAGAAAGGTATTAAGTTTAATTTATTTTATATATATTTATATAAGTACTATAGATTTATACTTAATTAGGCTTAAGTAAAGGTAAATTACTTTAGTAGTGAAAGTAAAGCTAAGGTTAAGCTCTATTATTATATAGTTAATATTAGTTTAGTATGCCTATATAGTAGCTTACTTTTAATACTAATAGTTTTTTTATTTTAAGGTAAGTATCTTAGTTAAAGAGGGCTTTAGTAGGTTAAATAAGAATAGTATATAGTTTAAGTAGTTATTTAGGTATAGTAGGTAGCTATGCCTTTAGTGTATTAGTCTATATTTAAGTTAAGCTACTATTATAGTATAGGCATTATAAATATACTTAGCTATTTTATTAGCTTTTATTTATTAGTAAAAGTAAAGTAAATAGTAGTTAAGGTAAAGGTTAATTAAGGCTATAGCTACCTTAGTTTTAACTAGGGTATATAATATAGCCTTAAATATACTAGTTACTATTTTTAGATATTTAGTTTATTTAGAAATAAATACTTTAGCTATACCCCTTACTTTACTACTAATCTTAGTAAGGGTATAGTATAATTCTATACTATATATAATTATACTTTAAATAACCTATATATATAAGAGTTATATATTATATAATAAGTATCCCTAGGTTAAAGCTACTAGTAATATAAGTATAAGCTACTATTATATTAGTTTTAACTTAACCTAACCTTAATATACTTTCTTTAATAAAGCTTATAATAAACCTATACTCTAAGAAAGTAGGTAAATTAAACTAATTATACTATATTAATACTAAGTTAAATTAGTAATATAATTATAATATACTACCTAATAAAGTATATAAGTTTACTTTTTTTTAAATTAAACTTAAGGCCTAATTCTTAGAACTATTCTTAGTAAATTACCTAAGTAGCCTTAAGGTAACCCTATATCTCTTTTACTATATACCTATATATAAGTATATTTATATTATTAAAAAAGCCTATAATAAGTATAAAATATACTACTTAAAGCTTAGTATATAAAGGGGTAATATAAAGTAAAAAGAGAATAAAAGAGATTAAAGACCTTTATAGTATACCTATAGTTATAAGTAAGGGGCTTATAGATTTACTATTAAAAAAAAGGTTAGTAATATATTTAGTAATAAAGGAGTAGGTTTATATTATTATTTATATAAAGATCCTAATAGCTATAAGAGTATAAGTTAGTTTTTTATAGTAAATAGTATTAAAGGCTATTAATATATTTAGTTAGAGTAGTAATATAATACTACTATAATACTATACTATATATATTAATTTTACTAAAATACTTATTATAACTTTTATTAATTTATTTATTTTATTACTTATTTATAGGTTAGGTAGTATACTACTTAATTTAGCTATAAGGGTAAGCTAACTTATTATTACTACTTTTATTACTTTACTAATAATACTAAAAAGTAAAATAAAGTATTAAGCCCTTACTCTTTATTACTTTATTAGGGTTTTGCTTAGTTTATAAAGAATAATAACTTTTATTTATTAAAATAAAGCTAAGTAGTAGCTAATATAATAGTATATATTAAGTAGGTAAGTAAGGGTTTTAGCTAGTAGCTTACTATATACTTTAAGGTAACTAACTAAAAGTTTATTTAGTTTTAATACTTTCTAGCTAGCTAGGTTTTTAATAATACTATAGATTTTATTAGCATTAAAATAGTTTTTTAATAGAAATATTATAGTATTAAGGTAGTTATTAAGATTCTTTAGTATATTATTAAGTTAGGCTTAAAAAGAAGAAAAAAAATAATTAGCTAATATAGCTACTTTCTCTTAGTATAACTTAGTAGTTATAGTATTTATACCCTTACTTTAAATAAAAATAGGGATTTACTATTATTTTAGTAGTAGTTTACTATAAAGCTATACTTAGTATTTAAGTTTTTATAAGCTTTCTTTATAAATAGTAGCTACTTTAATAGTAAAGCACTAAGCACTATACCTTTTATTACTAATAGTTTAGTACTATATTTAAGCTATATTAGTAATAAGTTACTAATTCTCCTTAGTATAAAATATTTACTATTATTATAATACTCTTTTAGTGTTTTAAATAGCTTTTTTAATATAGTAATTCTACTATAGGTTTAGCTTAGAACTACCTTAGGGTTTCCTTAGAACTATTAAGTTTATAATAAATTAAAGCTTAGCTATTATTTATTTTATATAGCTATTAATTTCTATAGGTATTTAAAGTAAAGGTTTAGTAAAATTATAATAAAACTATATTACTACTTTAGTTATTATAAAGATATTTTCTATATATAGCTATTTAAAATAAAGTAAGTAGTTACTATATAGCCTTAGGCTAGTACTAATATAGATAAGCTATAGAATATAGTTAGATTTAATAAGGTTTAATTCCCTTATAAATTTAGCTTCTATATTATAAGTAACTTAAGTATAGTTAATAATACTATTTCTTTTACCTTATATTCTTTAAGTTACTTTACTTTATAGTATTATAAGTTTAAGCTACTATTATATTATTAATATAAGGAATATATTACTTTTTATTAAAATTTAGCTATAATAGTTTTAAAGTAAGTAGTATTAATTAAAGTCTTTTATAAAAATACTATAATTTAAAGGTAAAGCTATTATAAAGTTAATAAAAAGTAGTATTTAATTAGGTTTATAGGTTAGGGAATATATTAAGTAAATATAATATTTTACTAATATTATTAAGCACTAGTCTTTACCTATATATATTAACTATACCTTAGGCTTATATTAATAATTTATATAAATTATAGTATAGCTACCTTAAGTAGTAAGTTAAAAGTAGCTAAGGCTAGAGTTAAGTAGTTTATTATTTATAGTTTCTAGCTCTTATATTACTATTATATTAGCTTTAAGTTAGGACTTTAATATTAAATATATAAAGTAGGTTTTCTTTTATATATTTTAGTATATAACCTTTATTATATACTCTATATAATATATTAAGTTAAGCTTAGTTTATTTAGTGCTATAGTAGCTATAGGTTATTAACTTAAAAAGGCCTTTATAGCTACTTATAAATACTATATTAATTCTAATTTAATATTAAGAAGGTAAGTATATAGTTTACTAACTTACTTTTATAGTAAAGCCTTTTATAATAATAAGTTATTTATATCTTTTCTTTAGCTATAGCTAAATACCTTTATTTAACTATTTTTCTTTAGTATAAAAGGTTTAGTAAAAGCTAAGGGCTATATTAAGTATATAGTATATATATAGTTTTATTATTTATTTATAATATTATATATATAAAACTATATAGAGTAAGGTCCTAAGTAGTTAATATAGCATTCTTATATAGCTCCTAATAGTACTAGGTATAATTACTTAACCTTTTTATATTAACTAAATATATAGTAGTTATAATATAAAGGTAATATATAGTATATAGCTATTTAGCTAAATTTAAAGTATTTAAAGCATTATTAAGAATAAATAATATTATTATAAGGCTTAGCTTTAAATATCTTAGCTTTATAAATAATTTTAATATAGTATAGCTTATTTATTATATTAACTTTATTAATAATAATAATTAAAGAGAATTAGGTTATAATACTATATAGCTTCTATACTATAACCTTTACTAAACCTTATTTATTAGCTATAATTATATTTTAAAGGATATTATTCTTTTTTTAGTTTTATATATAATATATAAAAAAGCCCTTAATAATAATACTAAATATATATTAGTTTAGTATTACTTTTAGTTTAAAAGTAGTACTAACTTAAGCTATATTATTAGTATAAAGCTTTACTATATTTTAAAATATAATTATAGTATTACTATTATAAAAGTAATATATTACTATAATATTATTAATATTAATAGCTTAGTTAATAGCTATAATAATTTCTTTAAGTAAGTAGTTTTATATAGCTTTAGCTATTATATTATTTTTAATAATAGTTTTATAGTAAATATAAGGTAATATTATTACTATTATAGCTTAGATTTATTAAATAAAAGGTTAGGTAGTGCCTTTAATAGTAATATTAGCTTAGCTTAAGGCTATTATATTCTTAGTATTAATAGCTTTTTTAATTATTTATTTAATAACTTTTTTTAAGATTTTAACTATAATAAGCTTATTAAGTAATAATAAGGTTAATTTTATTAATATTTTAGTATAGGTTTAAAGTGTAAAGAGGCTATATTAAGTATATATTAAAGCTATATTATTAATATAAAGAATAATATTCTATATACTCTTTAGTACTATAGTTAGTATAAGTTTAGCTATTTTATTATATTTAATAATAAAGTAGTTTAGTATTTACTTATATATAAATAGTAGTATAGAAGTAACTTAAGGTATTATTAATATAAAGCTACTTTATTTTATAAGTAAGTAGTAGTAGCTTTATATAAGGCTATAATTCTTACTATTAATATTTATTAGTATTACCTTATTTACTATACCTACACTCTAGTACTAATATACTATTAAAGATAGGGTAAAATAGATATAGCAATTCTTTTTCTATACTTTTTAAGAGGTTTAGAGTCGGTTCTACGTCGCTACTATAGTGCAGGCAAATTTGCAAAAAGTTTTCTATATATATAACACCTTTATATTCTTAAAAAGCTTATTAATATAAAGAAAAAGTAATATAGCTATAGTTTTTTTATAGTATTAATATAATATTAGCTTACAAATGAATTATAAAGTATAATATTATTTAAAAAAAAGTAATTTAGCTTATAAAAAAATTAAGCTTATTGATTATTATAATAATATAAGTTATTAATAATATTATAATAGCTTAGGCCTTAATTTTAATTAAAAGTAAAATACTATTATAAGCTTATTATATTATTAATATATTTAAATAAAAATAATATAATTTTATAAAATAGTTATAAGCTTAGTTTATTAATAATATAAAGCTATAAAGTTATAAAAATAAAAATAAAAAATAAAAGAAAAAGTTAATAAAATATATGATTAAAGCTAATATAGATATATTTTATTTATTTTTTATTTATTTAATTATTATTTTAATTTTTTATTAAATATAACTTATATATTATAATATTATATACTAATTATAATATTTATATAGTTATTTGCTAATTTTATACCTATATTATATTAAGTTTAATATGATATTTTATTTTCTGTATTTTTAGTTTATAGGTTTTATAAGCTTCTTATAAGTTAAAACTAAGAAATATATTTAATTCATATGAATTACTTTATGAATATAATTATTAGCTTATTTTTCTTTAAGGCTTTCTGTTACGGTCTAGAATTAGCTAACTCAATGCCTAATCCATTGGGCCAAAAGGTCTGCCGCGGCCATTACTTGATGACTACGGCAATATAGGCTCTTATAAGGCATTCCTAGCACGTAACACTTTCTTAATTTTATATTAATTTTATATTAAATATATATTTATATTAATAAAGTAAAAATGGTTAAAACTCTTATAAAATAATAAAATATAGTAATAATTTTTATTATGAACTTAATAGCTATATAATAATAATTTTACTCTAAAAATATAATAATTAAAAAAAAGTATTAAGCTTAATTTATTTTATATATATTTATATAAAAGTAATAAAATTATATTTAATAACGCTTAACTAAAAGTAAATTACTTTTAATAGTGATAAAAAAATTAAAATTAAGTTTTATTATTATATAATTAATATAAGTTTAGTATACCTATATAATAGCTTTTTTTTTCAATATTAATAGTTTTTTTATTTTAAAGAAATATTTTTATTAATAATAAGTCTATAAAATAATTAAAACTTTAATTTAAAAATAGCTTATAAGCTAAGTAATTTATTTATTTATTTATTATTAATACTCTAGTTAGGCTGTTGGCCTAATTCTAGTACTACTGCTACTTAGACTATATAGGAAAAACCCTAGTATAGGGGGGAAAAACCTATATATAGCCTTTATTTAGGTTTTATAGTAAAGCTATATTTACTTTATACTAGTTTTAACTATATAAAGTAATACATTATTAATTAAACTTAACTAATATTATAAAAAAGTATATAGTATAGAATAAAAAGTAAACTAAGTTAATAAAGGTATAGTAGTGCTAAAGAATACCCTTAAGAGTATTTATATATTATAATAAATTACTTTAAGTATTTAGTTTATTTTTTATACTAGTCTTTAACTAATTCTTTTAAGTTACTACCTTCTTACTTAAAACCTTCCTTTAACTTTTATATTTCTATAGTATTAGTTATATTAGCTAATAGCTAGCTATTACTAAACTAACTATTAACTAACTATTAGTTTTATAATAAAAAAAGAGAGATATATATACCTTTTTTTCTTTAATTTTAATTTTATTTTTCTTTTTTATTTATTACTTTTATTATAAATATACCCCTATACTTATTTTTATAGTAGTACTACCTTATTACTACCTCTAACTAACTATAGTATTATTAAAAATACCTTTTATCTTTATAAATAAATTAATTATTATATTTAAGGTAAGTATTATTCCCTTTTTAATATATTATTACTACTAACATATATATAACTAAGCTAATTATAAGCCTAGCCTTATTAAAATTACTTAATATAAGCTAAAATTATTAAAAAATAATACTATAGCACTAATAGTTAGTACTTCCTTTAAACCTATACTATTATTATTATTAATTTAAATAAGTATTAATAGTATATACTTTAAGTATATAAAAGTAAAAAAGACTTATTTAAATATAAGTATTATTTTTTTTATTTATATTAATAGCTAAGTAGAAGCTAATTAGTTTTATAGCTAAATTTAAATATTATATTATATTAGAAGGCTATTAAATAAGTAATAAATATATAAAACCTTTATACCTTTAGAGAGCTTATTAATATAAGTATAAAGTAGCCTAGCTATAATTTAGTTATAGTATTAATATAATACTAACTTATAAGTAGGCTAAGGAATATAATATTACTTAAAAAAAAAGTAATTTAGCTTATAAAGTAAGTAGGCTTATTTACTAATATAGTAGTATAAGCTATTAATAGTATTATAATAGTCTTAGCTTTAACCTTAGTTAAAAGTAAAATATTATTATAAGCTTATTACTATATTATTAATATACTAAAGGAATAAAATAATATTTTAAAGAAGGTTTTATAAGAGGTTTATAGGCCTAGCTTAATAGTAATATAAAGCTATATAATAATAAAGGTAAAGAATAATTTAAAGAGAGAGAGAGAGTAAAAGAAAAAAAAGGGAAGAAAGAGAGTAATAAAGTATAGGCCTAAGGCTAGTATAAGAGTATTATACCTATTTTCTTTTATTTTATCTTTATTTTCTATTCTTTATATATTATTAAATATAAGTTATATATTATAATAATATATTCTAACTATAATATCTATATAGCTTCTTACTATTTCTATACCTATACTATACTAAGTACTATATTTTATTATATCTTTAGTATTTTTAGCCTCTTAATCTTAAAGGGTTTTAGTAAGTTAGAATTAAAGAATATACTCTATTAATATAAGCTACTTTATAAGTATAGTTATTAGTTTATTATACTTTTATGCTTTCTTAACTTTATATTAGTTATATACTAAGTATATACCTATATTAATAAAGTAAAGATAATTAAAATTCTTATAAAATAATAAAATATAGTAATAGTTTTTATTATTAGCTTAATAGCTATATATTAGTAATTTTACTTTAAAAATATATTAGCTAAAAATAAAGGTACTAAGCTTAATTTCTTTTATATATATTTATATATATACTATAAATTTATATTTAGTAAGGCTTAAGTAAAGGTAAATAATTTTAGTAGTAAAGGTCAAGTTAAGATTAAGCTTTATTATTATATAGTTAATATAAGTTTAGTATACTTATATAGTAATTCTTTCTAAATATTAATAGTTTTTTTATTTTAAAGTAAGTATTTTAATTAAGAATAGTTTTAATAAGTAATTATAAAGCTAGTTTAAAAATAATATATAGTTTAGGTAATTATTTTACTATAGTTAGTAGCTATATTCTTAGTATAATAGTTTATATTAAAGTTTAGCTATTATTATAGTATATATATTATATATTTACTTAGCTATTTTATTAGCCTTTATTTATTAATAAAAGTATAGTAAATAGTAATTAAAATAAAGATTAATTAAAGTAATAGCTACTTTAGTTTTAACTAAAGTATATAATATAGCCTTAAAGGTATTAATTACTATCCTTAGGTATTTAGTTTATTTAAGAATAATTACTTTAGCTATACTTTATACTTTACTATTAATATTATTAAAGATATAGTATAATTCTATACTATATATAATAATACTCTAAATAATCTATATATATAAAAGCTATATATTATATAATAAGTATTTCTAAGTTAAAGCTATTAATAATATAAAAATAAATTATTATTATAATAATTTTAATTTAACCTAGCTTTAATATACCTTTTAATAAAGTTTATAATAAACCTATATTTTAAGAAAGTAAGTCAATTAAACTAGTTATACTATATTAATACTAAGCTAAACTAGTATTATAATAATAATATATTATTTAGTAAAGTATATAAGTTTATTCTTTCTTAGATTAAACTTAAGGCCTAATTCTTAAAACTACTTTTAGTAAATTTATTATATAACCTTAAGATAGTTTTATATTTTCTTTACTATTTATTTATATATTAATATATTTATATTATTAAAAAATCTTATTATAAGTATAGAATATATTATCTAAAGCTTAGTATATAATAAAGTAATATAAAGTAAGAAAATAATAAAAAAAATAAATAACCTCTATAATACCTTTATAGTTATAAGTAAAAGGCTTATAAATTTATCATTAAAAAAAAAGCTAGCTATATATTTAGTAGTAAAGAAGTAAGTTTATACTATTATCTATATAAAGATACTAATAATAATAAAAATATAAAATAATTACTTATAATAAATAATATTAAAAACTATTAATATATTTTACTAAAGTAATAATATAATACTACTATAGTACTACATTACTTATACTAACTCTATTAAAATACTTAGTATAACTTTTATTAATTTATTTACTTTATTACTTATTTATAAATTAGATATTGCCCTACCTAACTTAGCTATAAAGGTAAGCTAACTTACTATTATTACTTTTAATACCTTTTTAATAACACTAAGAAGTAAAATAGAGCGCTAGGCTCCTACTCTCTATTATTCTACTATAGTTTTACCTAGTTTATAAAGAATAATTACTTTTACTTTCTAGAACGGAGCCAGGTAGTAGCTAATGCAGTAGTATATATTTAGCAGGTATGTAAGGGTTCTGGCTAGGGGCTTGCTGTATACTTTAAGGTAGCTGGCTAGAAGCTAAGTAATTATTTTAATATAATAAATAGCTATACTTTTAGTATATTAATTTATATTTAAGTTAAGCTATTATTATTATATAAATATTATAAATTTATTTAGTTATTATATTAGCTTTTATTTATTAATAAAAGTATAATAAATAATAATTATAATAAATATTAATTAAAGCTATATTTATTTTAATTTTAATTAAAATATATAATATAGCTTTAAAAGTATTGATTATTATTTTAAAATACTTTATTTATTTAAAAATGAATACTTTAGCTATATTTTATATTTTATTATTAATGATAATAAAAATATAATATAATTTTATACTATATATAATAATACTTAAAATAACTTATATATATAAAAGCTATATATTATGTAATAAGTATATTTAAATTAAAGCTATTAATAATATAAATATAAGTTATTATTATATTAATTTTAATTTAACTTAGCTTTAATATATTTTTTGATAAAGCTTATAATAAACTTATACTTTAAAAAAATAAATAAACTAAACTAATTATATTATATAAATATTAAGCTAAACTAATCTTATAATAATAATATATTACTTAGTAAAGTATATATGTTTACTTTTTTTTAAATAAACTTAAAACTTAATTTTTAAAATTACTTTTAATAAATTTTCTATATAGCTTTAAAGTACTTTTATATTATCTTTATTATATATTTATATATACGAATATTTTTATAATTTAAAAAGCTTATAATAAGTATAAACTCTATTATTTAAAGCTTAGTATTTAATAATATAATATGAAACAAATTAAAAATATTAATAACTTTTATAATATTCTTATAGTTATAAGTAAAGGGTTAATAGATTTATTATTAAAAAAAAAGTTAATAATATATTTAGTAATAAGAAAGTAAGTCTATACTATTATTTACATAAAGATACTAGATATTATAAAAATATAAAATAGCCTTTTATAGTAAATAATATTAAAAGCTTCCAATATATTTAGTTAAAGTAGTAATATAATACTATCTATATAGTTTAAATAGTAAAAGTACTAGCTACTGGGCTTAGCCTAACTACAGTAATAATAATAATAATAATAATAATAATTATAGTATAATATTATAATAATATCATATTAGTACTTTAATTAAATATATTAATAGCTTTTAATACTATGTATTGTTATAGATCAGCCTAGAAGGCACCTGCGTTCTATCGTTAATAGTATTATTATTAACTATAAGGGTATGAGAAAGGGATTCTAACGTTATTTTTATATCTTCTACTAAATATAGTCTTAAAGGTAGGGCTAGCCTTAATAATATATAACTCTCCCCCTTTGTATCTTTACTATAACTTTAATAAGAGTCTAAGTATATAGCTTAAATTTATTATATAGCTCCTTTCTTAACTTTAGTAATATTATACTTTAGTAAGGGTAAGAATATACTTCCTAAGCTTATTTAATATAGCTATATAGTAAGTATAGATTATTTACTCTTTTGATATATATTAAGTATATATATATATATATATAATTAATTAATAATAATATTACAAAGTAATTCCTCATATTACTTACTTTAGTATTTTAAATATAAAAAGGTATTTTATTTTAAGAAATCTTTTTCTTCTATTAAATAACTATGGAGTTTCTTTATTTTATTTACTTTATTAATAAAGTGACTTATATATTTTTAATTTTTTACCTTTAAGAATTTATTATTGTTTTATTACTGTACTTTTATAAGTTATTTATTTATATTATATACCTTAATACTTTTATTTTTCTAATAATTAAACGTTATGAAATATTTGAAGGTTTATTATATAATATTTTATTTATTCCTTTATCATTAACTTAAAGCTTTTTATTAAATATTTATTATTATTTTATTACTTTTTCTTTTTTCTCTATCTAAAGAAAGTTGATATATTTTTAAATACTTTACAATGAAGAGTAGTTTTAAAAATAAGTTATTTACTTTTATAACACTTATAAACTGTAAGATATGATATATTTTTTATTTTATACATATAGCTTAAAATATCTTCTTTAATTATATATTAAAGGTTAATGACCTTTATAAATAATTTAACCTCTATTATTAAATTTATAAACATTACTTAAACTTAATAACATAAAGTTTAATATTATATAACTTTATTTATAAGATAGGTTTTGTTATGGACTAGCCTAGATGGCGACTGCAATCTAGTGTTAATAAAGTTATTATTATCTATAAGGAGGAAGGGAAGACTACTATCTCCCTCCACTATATACTTATTCTATATATAATATATGTTTATAGGGTTTACTCTATAGGTATAGTAGGTTGCCTTATATACTTCTCTCCTACTTTACTAAGGATTTAAGCCTTTAGCTTAAATTTATTATATAGCCCCCTACTTTACTACCCTTTAGCTATTAAATAGTTAGTAAGTAAATAGGATATAATAATAATACTTAAGTATTTATAATATAATACTTTAGGTAAAGCTATTTATCCTAGCTAGTTATACTTTAATGCCTAAGGTTAATAAAAATATACTTAAAATAAAAATCTTTAAAATTCTAAATTAGCTAGTTAATTATACTTAAAATAATAACTATAAATTTCTAATTTAGCTTTCCTTATATTTATAGATATAATTCTATTATTATTCTTTTTATTAGAATCTTATATACCTTAAGTCTTTTATATAAATACTTATTACTTTTTACTTATTCTTTATTAATATCTATACTTTCCTTATACTTATTTATTAATACTTAATAAAGAATCCCTTATTATTACTTATTAAATTTAAATAGTAAGTTCTCCTATCCTTACTACCTTATTTTACTAAAACTAAGTATAATAAAATTATATTTATTATTATTAATACTTTACCTTCCCCTTTTTTACCTTTAAATAGCTACTATATTTTAAAGTATTATAAGGTTAAAGGTAACTTTAAAGATAAGTTATTTACCTTTATTAATCTTAACTAGCTAAATATTTAGTATTTATTCTATTTTATATATATAGTAAATAATAAATTATTCTTATATACCCTAAGCCTTTAGCACTCTTATAAGGAGTATTAAAGAAGAAAGGTAACTTATATATATAATACTACTATATTTACTTAAAGTCCTACCCTTTACTACCTTACTTATAAAATTATAGTAGCTATTTATTATAGTAAGGCTATAAAGGTGCTTTATCTCCTTACTTATAATACTCTTAATAATAAAGGAAAAAAGGTTATATTAAATAAGCCTTTTAAGTGTTATGCTAGTCGCACAGGAATCAGGGGCGATTAGGTAGAGCGAATATGATCCGAATTCTTTCTTAGATTAAAGGTAGGACTAATAGTATTACTAGACTAAGACTTATTCCTCTTTCTTTTACTTAGAAGAATTCCCTATTAAATCCTAAAGGAATATTCCCTATTCCCTAATACCTTCCTTCCTATAACACGCCACTAATGTATAGATATCTAATTTGTTCTAATAACCATTCCTCTCTAATTAAGGGTGCATGTAATATTTGGATTGGAATTTCTACACACACTGAATTAGGTATAATAATTTTAGGTATAATAATTATTCCCCCTTTAAAGCAACATCGACCTAATGTTATTATAATTAGATATGTATATTAGTTTAGTCCCTTTTCCCAATTTAGGGTTACATTTTATTTACATATATTTTTTTTTTTTATTTATTATCTTTCTAATTTAGGATATACATTTCCGTTTATTAGTATTACCGGTTTAGGACTAGTAATGTTTACTAATCTAACGTGTAATTATAGGTATAATATAGATTATTTAGTTTAGCGGGGGATTTACCCTATGATTTCTTCCTTTGCTTATTATACCCTAATCCTTTTATTAAATCTTTTTAATTCTAGGTATATTTATAGTATTATTTCCTTCTATATAATTTATTAATTATATCTAAATTAGCTAAGAAACTATCCCTAATGCTATATTCTAGCGTTTAATTATTAAAGGATAGGACTTAAAAAGTCTTAGATATTAAATTAATCTAAGATTTAACTAGTTATTATAGAATTATAATTAAAATAGAAAAAATCAATTAATTAAATAGAACTAAATTATTAAAAATTTAATTTCCTTAGGGACTTAAAGAGCTAGGTATATTAGGTACGTTTTAATTTAAAACAGATTTTAGTATTAATAGTTTTACTTAGTACACTATTTAATTGTATTTAATCCTTTATTTAATACTAGTCTTATTAGTTATTCTACCTTAGAATATTAGGCAGAATTATAGCGTAATTCTACTTTTAATACTAGTACTAAAGGGTTAAATTAGGTGCCCTTTTCTTTATTTAGTTATCTTTTATAAAGAGATAAAACAATTAATCTTAATTTAGATAAGGAATTAAGCTCCCTGCTTTCTTATACTTATTGTTACACTAATAAACATAAGGAAAGTTAACTAAAGAAATTAGCAAAGAAGGCTATAAAGTAAATTTAACTTAGTGGATTAGCGTCTAAATTCTCTAGAATTCTAGTTATTTTTATAACCCTAAAAAAAGAAAAGAAGTTGCAATTAACTATAACTCCTACTTATTCTTATATCTACATTAAGTTAAGTAAATTTATATAGGATTAAGCTAAAGCAGTGCTAGAAGATACTACTATTGCTATTTAAGTTAATAAATACATTTAATATCTAAAAATAATATTTATTACTTTAGAAACTATAGTAAAAGAGGGGTGATTTACCTCTCTATTAACTTCTTATAAGAATATGCCTAATAGTATAAAATACTATTATTATACTTTAGCTATATTCTTTTATTATAAAGTAAGTATTAATACTAAAATTAAGGGAAATATACTAATAATTTACTTAGGTGCTAAAATTATTACTAATATACTACAATAATTTTATTAAGGCATGCTTATTTATAAGCAAATTAATATATTTAGCTAGTAAAGAATTTTTAGTATTTAGAATTAAAATATAAAAGTCTTTCTATAACCTTTTTTCTACATTTATATAGTTTATCTTAGACTATTACTATAAAAATAGTCTTTAATTCTACTAGAAATAGTTAGAGATAAGGAATAGGATTTTTTTTAATAAGGTAGAATATAATACTAATTAAGTATAGAATCTTAGGAAAATATTAATAAATATAATACTAAAGTGTCCACTGCCTAAGCCCTCTGCAATATTTTATTTATAATACCTAAAAAACTTATAAGTTTTCTATTCCCTTTCTTTTAATTTAAAATAAAGCTTTAGCTAATATTAGTATACTAGTTA
>SRPW01000522.1:0-19904 GCA_018360225.1 Claviceps pusilla | reverse complement strand
AAAAAAAAAACCTAAACAAAAACCTAAAAAGAAACTCTCCAATAGAAAAAGAATGCACGAAGAAATAGAAATAGAAAGATAAACTACCACAGAGAGAAGCTTTGCCTGCCCTAGTGATTGCGCCATCAGTACGACATCTGCATGGTAGAATGCTTGACTGCCCAGTGAGCTCATGCTATGCCGATGACTTTTGCCCGCACACTCAGCCATGTCTTCATTGTGTTACATAGAAGCCGCTCTTTCCCACGCGAGACCAAAACCGGCTTCCATCTACATGATGAGCAAATATCTGTCTCCTCGGCTAGTCTTCTAGAGAGGCCAGTCTGCACAATGAATGCAGATATGCAGGCGCTTCTCTGCATTCCTTTCCAAGCGGTACATACATGTTTGTTTGCTTTGGGGACGCCACGGGTGTCTTGTGTTGCGTGATAGAGCTGCAGTGAGGACTCATTTTCTTTTTGAGCGACAACACGATGCTACGTGTTTTTATGCCGCCGTTCGATGCGCAATCCATGCCTCACCGGCCCCAAAATCCTTGGAACTCTTCGAACGAGTGATGTGTAGCGACCATTTTCTTCGACATCGTTGTTTCTACACCTGAGCTTGCTGTTCTCGCATGAGAGGACATAATTCCCTCCAGTTACAATCATGGCAACCACTTTGTCTCCTCCTCCTCCTCCTCCTCCGCCTTCTGCTCCCCACGGTGACGTGGTCATACCGATCAATTTCTACGAAGACCCTGTCGACGGATCTACACCGTTCAATTATGTGGCAGCGCCACCCCGAGGAGTCCCCCAGCGAAACTTTCGACTAGTCCCTCACGATACCCTCTTGACGGATGTTCGTGGTCGCGAATCCGAATTCAGTCTCGAGCATGACGCCTTCCAAATCAGCGTAGACCTGCCGCCCACCCCGGAAAGCGTCTTTGAAAATGACGACACGATTCGCGAACGGTACTACCCCGAAGTAGAGCAACTGCTCCTCAAGTCCGTACCGGGCGCGACCCGCGTCGCCATCTTCGACCACACCCTTCGTCGAGCAGGCACGATTGGCGGTCCCGATGCCGGGAACCCCATCGCTCGGGCTCACATCGACCACACGGGCTGGGCGGCCGAAAAGCGCCTCCGACAGAGAGTGTCCTCGGATGCCGAGGCCGAGGAACTCCTCAAGGGGAGGTGGAGAATCGTCAACGTCTGGCGTCCGCTGAACAAGAAGCCCCTCGAAGACGTCCCCCTGTGTTTTGCCTCGGCGTCAACCAAGACGCTCCAGATGGGGGAGCTGCGGGAGGTAGAGAGCCGCTTTCCGGACGGATATCTCGGACAGACGTATATCGTGAGGCATAATCCGGCCCAGAAATGGTACTATCTCAGCGGTATGACGGGGAATGACCGAATCGTGCTGGGCATCTACGACAGCAACTGCACCAAGACGAAGCTGACGGTGACGGGGGGCGCGCCGCACACGGCGTTTGTAGACCCCCGAGCTCGGCCCAGCGCGGAGACTCGTGAAAGCATCGAGATCCGGGCTCTGGTTTTTGGTTAGCAGCGGAACGTCGTAGCGTGTTGAGGTGCTTCAGTTACGCGCTTGTTTTGAAACGAATAGAGGCTTTGGGTTGCAAGTCTGTCTGGTTGTCAAAATTTTAACAAACCAACACTGTAGGCGTGATACCATTTGTCTTTTGAAAACCAGCTGGTCGAAGTATCAGCGATGTAGATGGTGTGTCTTCATCCGACGCATCGGTAGCACTCATTAGACGTAGCGCAGAAACAAAACATTCGCATATAAAAGTATCTAGTGTGAGCAAGAGACGGGCCATGCTACTCGTGAGAACCACGACCATCCACGACAAGACAAGATGGTGAATCAGTTCATTTTGCCGCCGCGTGCGCATACTTCTCCGCCTCCCTCGTCTCCCTAGTTCGCCATTCCTCAATATACCTAGGCGTCGGTTCCATCAAGTTGGTCGGCGCCGGGACTGGTTCTCCCCAGACCAGATATGCAGGCACAACGCCAGCCCAGACCCGACGCCGCATCTCCTCGTCCTTCAAGTCGGCGCGGTCCTCGCCCGTCGTGCCCGCGCGCACCTTGGCGCTTGCGCTGTCGATTTCCACCCGCAGGATGCCTGTTCTCCTCTGCTCGGCCTCGCTGGGATACCGCGTCGCCGCCCACCGTCCCGGCACCATGTTGTCCATGATGAGCTCCATGGCCCATTTCCGCTCCGCCTCGTCCGTCACCACGTGCGCGCGTCCATAGACCACCACGGACCGGTAGTTGCAGCTGTGATGGTTGGGCGTCAAGGCCAGGACCACGCCGTCGAGTAACGTGGCGGCTACGCACACTGGCATCCCATTTTCGGGGGCGTGGGACTCGTACGTCGATGCGAGGCGCATGAGACGAGAGGTGATGTAGCCGTGCAAGTAGATGTCTCTGGGCTCTTGGTGGGCGGAATCATGGCCATGGTTGTGGAACTCTCCCGTGCAGCCCATCATGGGCAGGATGACGGGGTACCGGGATTCTCCGTCGCCGCTACTCTCGGAGCCGGAAGGCGAGGGTGAAAAGGAGATGTGGAGGAGAGGGGATTTATCAATCACATCGTGGACGGTTTTGTAGTCGTATACTCCTAGGCGCAAATTTGATGAGACATGGTTCACATGTTGAGACTGACATGGCCGAAATGGAGGTGAAACAGACAACCAAGAACAACCAAACAAAAGAGGAATTAAAAAAAAATATATATGCGCGTGGAAATCTACCTCTATTCCGATATCGATTCACTGTATTCAGCGACGTCTTCTTGAATTCCGGTTCAGCCATGACCAACGCTTGCTGCCGCCGTTGAGCATCAAGTCCGAGGAATGAGCCTGTGAGCAGAGATTCTTGGCAGAGTACGTGATGGTCAACTTGCCTCTTTAGAAGCCGAGAATGCTCTTGCATTGCTGCATTTGCAGAGGATGTCTGGTGTTTCTCCCGTCGAGAATATTCTGCCTTGGGGCATGGCATTTTCTTGGTACGAATGGCCCGTCTAGTCACCGTGCGTCTGCAAAGCAGCCCAACGAGCAGTGTACAGGGAAGCATCCTCATTGCATGATGCACTCTCATGGTGTTGTACAGCGGCTGCATGGCATGGCCTGGACGACTTTCACATGTGTCGCTTGCCTCATGAGCACCAAGAAACGACGACACGTGGAGGCGAAACTTTCGACCACGTTCTGCAATCTTTACATGAGCGACGCAGATACACTTGATAGCTCCTTTTTTGAAGGCGCAATCATGTGAGGGGATGGGGGTGGCTGGGAAATTCTGCAGGAATGGAGTTGAACATGGCATACACGAGCACCAATTGTAGCATAGCGTATCAATCATGGCAAATTTTCAACACTGGCTAGGGAATCAGCATTCCAAGACGACTTCGTAAATTGATATCCTAATCAAGACGAGACGATGAAGTAGTAGAATCGCTTTTAGTGGTGGCCCGCACAACTTCATCGATACTCTTGGCGACATGTAAAATGCTCGAGGAACTCATTGACCTAGGAGAACATGAACTCTGTAGATGAGAACACAATCTAGAGTAATGGAGTACTTACGAGATGGCGATACGTCCTGTACTCTGTAGGTAGACATGATGGCGTTCTCTGAGCCGCATGACCTGCTCAGGCGAAAAACCAGTGTAGCTGCGCCCAGAAGAAAAAAAAAAAATGGCATCAGCAAATGCGGCGAAATCTTGAGCACTGCAATGAAAACTCTCACAAGAACATGCCGACCTGCTTGGTCACGTTGTCCCAGCGCCCAGGGGTTCCCAGAGCCACAAGTTCGGCCTTGAGCAAAGATCTCCGTTGTTGTAGTTCGGCAGCCATGTTGCAAACACTGTCCTGCCACGAGCGCCGCAGCTCGGGATCCGAAAGTATCATTTCCACAATCGCAGCCCCAAACGCCGGCTGAGCGCCTGTCTCGGCCCTCGCCAGCAACTTCATGTGGTCCTCCACCTTGCGAGTCGCCTCCTTGCTCGGCAACGTGACGGTCAGGATGCCAACGCGTTCCCCGTAGAGCCCGAACGATTTCCCAAACGTGGCAGCAAGCACAATGGGGATGTTCGCGGCCGCGAAGATGCGAATCGGTTCGCAGTCCAGCTCGACGTCCCCTGTCACGAACCCGGGATACGCGGCATCCAGGAAAGCAAGATGCTCGCGGCGCGCAAATACCTCGGCCAGAGCCCTCCACTGAGACAGAGAAGGATCACAGCCAGTGGGATTATTGCCCGCGGTTTGAAGTACAATGACGGATCGTGCTGGCAAGGTATCAATCGCTTTGATTAGAGCATCCATGTCCAGTGAAGCCAGGCTCGGGCTGTACCATGGGAGCAGATGAGTCTCCAAGCCGACGTGGCGAAATACATTAGAATGATTTACTGGATGAAAAGACGAAACAGAAAGACAAACCGAAATCCAAGGGGACCATCACGTCAGCGTGTTCTGCTCGTCAAAAAGTAATCCTCGGCAACGACGTACCCCACGTTTGCTCAGGGATATAAATCTTTCCACGCTCACCATTCCGGAACGGCGCATAGTGGCGGCTCACAAACACGGCTCCCATGTGGCATGCACCGCTCGCACCGAGGCACTGCATAGACGCGAGACTAGAGAAACATGAGAATAAAATAGAACAAAAATCAAAATTCGAATAGGAACAGCTTCTTGGAAGCAACTGACCGTCCTCCTTGCACGGAGACACTATCCTCTCCAAAGAATAGAGCCTCGCTGAGACGACGAAAGCGCTGTGAACCCAGGTGAGAAGCTGGGTACTCGTGATTCCAGAGAGGATCGTCGACGAGCCGCTTTCGTGCCTAAAGAGTATTCCCAAGAATATTCAGACGTGAGATACTTTACTCGCTTCCTGACGAGTTGGCCATACCGCTTTCACGGCGGGCAGGACAAAGGGGTGGCCCATTCCGGTCCTGTATACGCCGGCCATGAGGCTAATCTTGCGGGTGTCCGTGTCCTTGGCATACTCATCTTGCAGAGCGATCAGAGATTCTAGTTTCCATATTTGTCAATGTGTGATTATGATCCTGGCCGTCAACACGGGAGGTATATATACCAAGTTGGCCGGCGGGTACATGTTCAAAAGGGTGATACGCCATAACGGTATGCGTTGCCGTGGAAAGAGCAACAGTTGGAGGAAGATTCGATTGTAAGAGTCTAGATTTCGCTGTTGGATGACTTCAAAATACTTTACGGATTCCAACGGGTTTTACCAAGGCGATGGGGGAAGAGATGATGGTGTGGGCCATCGATATGGGACGGTATCTTGCAGATAGTGGCACCATAGGCACTGGCATGACTGCATTGAGTATTGTCCATTAGCTTGTACTCTCTCTCATGGAAATGTGACATGTGCTTGTGTTGGTGGACTTTCTGATACTTGTGGTTTGCCGAGGTGAGTCCAAGTTGGTGGCGCTCCTGACCTCTGGCTCAAGACATCGAGAAGACACACATTTGTTACAACAATGTTATGTGATGTGAACAACTCAATATTCGTCTCGTTAGACAGAGACCATCAATGACGACGCGTAAGAAACGCATTTCCCTGATTGGGCATTTGCCATTACTAGGGACTTCCGTGTGCATGCACTCCAATTGCATCTTTGCTCGTGCCTTGAGTATTAAAACTAGCAATTGATATGGCTCACGTATTCTCAGTCCTGTGCCTGGATTCATCAAAGATAGTGCTTACGGGAGATGGCCCATTCGTTGTGATCGCGTCCGTGATGCACGGAGCTGCATAGCTTGTGGGTTGCACATCAAAACCGCATTTAAATTCGTCGCTCTTGCATCATACCACTTCCGCTGATGACATGACCATTTCGGTCATAGATGAGCCTGACACCTACTTGTAGTTCAGCCCATCCACGTCCGCCCCTGCTTCCACCAACACTTCCACCATCTTCTCCCATCCATGCGAGATGGCCAAGTGTAGAGCTGTATTCCCTTGTGCATCTTGCGCATTGACGTCGAATCCAAGACCAATCAAAAACTCGACCTCGTCGCAGTGTCCGTTCTGGGCAGCAACATGCAGAATAGTCTGTCCATCCTGATTCACCATCTCGGGGTACACGCTGTTCTGAACCATGATGGACAGGATCTTGACATTGCCCGTCATGGCGGCCTGGAACAGGGGCGACATTCCCTGCAAACTCGACGACTCGGTTCGTACGGGCGACGTAATCGATGCGAAGGCTGGCATCTGGTCTTCTGGTTTATGGAATGTCACGTCCGGGCTGTGAAGCGGGTTCGTCGGCGGCTCCGGTTCGACAAAAGCGTCTCTGATGAGTCGGCCACAGTCCCACTGCGATTGTTTCTGGCCTGGGACTCGAGTGCTCCGATAGTCTTTAGTACCGGCCGTCGTCGAATCCTGGAAAATAGAGAAATAGAACGGTTTGGTTAGCTCCTCTCAAGGGGATTAGGGGAGAAGGGTGAATCTCTTTGCGCCCTCGATCTTCAGCAAAACACAAGCTGACGCTTGAGAAGTCGCGTGCTACTCACGAAACCTCGAACTTACCTGCTCTGTGGAATTCAAGCCAACGCCGGCGTCATGGAGAGCTGTTGTCCTGCTTCCACTTGCCAAGAAGGGCGCGGCAGGGCCGGCACTCATGATAGAAGCCAATGCCTCTGGCGGACACTGGCCCAAATGCGACATCGTAGACGAAACGGACGATTCTTGACCGCCATCCATCTCGTCAACACTCGCGTTGATGAATTCCAAGCCTTCGTCGGCCTCCCGCAAGTGATCTGCTGTGTTCTCCACGGCGGAAGGGACATTGTCTGACATCAGGAATAGACTGGATTGGAACGGCTGTGCAGGAGCTGACGCTGAGGCGCATCCTGAAAGCTGCCGTCCAGCACGCGAGTCTACGGATCCGTTCGGACAGTCGGTCGGCTTCCGCTGGAGCTGTAGATGGCGGTGTCTCGCATCGATGGTGTTTGTCGGGGATAGAGAATCGCGTCCGTTGCCAACGACACAGCACCAATCCGCATCGGCATCGTCATGGCTGGTCTGCGAATCGACTGCCCGGTAATTGGAAACCAGCGACGTATCGGCGCGTTGGAGGCCTTGGACCTCGAAAAAGCCGCGCGATGTGCTCCTTTTCGTTGCCTCACAGCCCTCGCGATCCAAGTCAACGCGCCACCCGCGTTCCCCATCTCCGGCCTCGCACGTGTCGTTGAGTTGTGCAACCTCGGAGCGAAGACGCAGGCTGTTTCCTAGCTCTCGGCCGCGGCGTTAGCTATCTTGGTTTCTTTCCCTTGGTCACAAAAGGCATACGGCCACCCGGGCTTCTGAAGTTGTATTGGATTTGGGACTCGGGAGGTAAACATCTGTCTTGTCCTTACGATACTTGCGCTGCGCAATTCGTTTCCTCTCGCGTCTCACCTCCGCGCTCGTGGGCCTGAACTGCTGATATCCGATCATCAGTCTGCTCAAATCTTCAGCTGTACAAACCATTGTATTCTGCGTGTATCATGATTCATGATTCATGGGCCTTGGCGCCCCCCCCCTTTTCGCCAGGACGGCTCTTGTTAGACGGCGCCACGGGCTTGTTCTTCAACGACAAGCGGCCTGCTCACATGTTCTTTCCGCCAGCCGGACGCAAGAACGGAGTATGTCTTTTGGGCATCATTCATTTGCCGGCGCGCATGGGATGCCAGGCAGAATCATCGTCATCGTCATCGTCTCCTTCGCGCCAGAAGAGCCGTCAGTGAAACCTGTGCCTCTTGTCTCGCCAGGTCTTTGCCCGCTCTCCGCCGGCTGTCTCCCCAGCTTCCCCCAATGATCAAATTCTCTTGCATGTCACCACACCTCGGCATGCCTGAGAGGTTAGGCGCAGACTCCGCTCACACCGATATGCATGTCGGGCTAAGTGGCTGGCTATAGTAGGCTATCCATGGTCCATTTTCTTTTCGAAGAACATGGCGTTTTGTCAGACCTCCAAAATCCCTCCCGAATTTTGAGCTACAAGCCGGTCCGTGGCAATCAGTCGAATCGTTCATCTGTTCTTACCATAGACGATGCCATTATTTGATTAAGATAGTGGAAACATCGCTACCTCAGTTCGACGACAAGAGGATGCGTCAATTAGCGGTTCGAACCAGCCTTCCACCCCCCCCTCCCGCCTGACAACATTTCCTCATATTTTGTATTGTGATTACTCACGTCGGATGCTCCAGGCTGCAGAATCGTGGCTGGCTGGCTGGCTATGGCAGGGGGGGTTTGCCAGACTCGCCCGCCTCCCCCACGCGGGCGTTTATGTCTAAATCGCTGTATACGGATCTGCATGCATATATGTGTGCCACAGCAACATACATGTAATTTGGTGTACGTACGTTCCTTTGCCGGGGTGTGACTCGTCTCCCATAAGTCAAAACGGGCCTGTACATATGTACATATGCGAAAAGCTAAATGTAGATGCAAATGTGGGATGAATTCAGGCCGCTGCCTAGCTACGACTGCATTGCTATTCCGGGCCTAAGACTAATGAAGCAGTTCGCCAGGGAAGAGCCGACGAGCTGGCTCGACTTGATAAGACTGTCCATGATGCATCGTGCAACTGAGAATTGCAGCTATCTTTGAAAAGTATTCTTCAGAGTAGTAAAACGCGCAAATATGGGCAGTATCCGGAAAACCACGCCTCTGGAAGCTTCGACAACAAATTTAGTACTTCATGTCGTGGAAAAAGAAATGAAATCACAGTCGCAGAGCAGAGGCCTGACTTTCCTATTTGAGCATCGACCAAACATGCTGCTATGCAGCCTCACATTCGGTTGTGCTTCGCTCCGTCTACTCGTCAGTGTAGCCGTTCTTCTTCATCACTCGCTCACTGATCCATCATCCAATTTCCTAGCTCCTTTGGAGAATGATCCTGTGCTTCCATGCACAGCCGTCACACCGCCGCGGAATGTCTTCGAAGGGTATTCCCCCGAAAAAAAGGGGGCAGGGTTCCCCCTACAAATCACTTACTTTGCCAAATCCCGAATCCGGGCCAAACCACAAATTCTATCGGGCACCTCCCGCGTCAAGAGGGGCCGGAGCCTTGTCCTTCTCATACACATCCTCGAGCTCTGAGGGGGGGTGCCGTGCTGTTGCCTTCCCCACGCAAAATACTGGTTCATCCACTACTTCAATCGTTTTCCGGGCAGTCATGGGCGAAACTTGGCTAGGCCTTCAGTGGTTTTCGGACCGAGACACACCGGAAGACCGAAAAGCCATCACCAAACTAGACTTGCTCATTCTACCGTTTGCCCTCGTGTCATACTGGACAAAGTATATCGATCAGGCAAACCTTAGTGAGTCTTTGTGCCGTCCTGTGATATCGCCGTGTACAGTGTGCAGTGTGGACTAATTCCACACATGTATCGGGAATTAGACAATGCCTACGTATCGGGATTAAAAGAAGACCTTGGATTCTACGGAAACGAACTGGTTCAGCTCCAGACCATATATGCCGTCGGAGCTGTTGTTGGCCAAATTCCGTTCATGTTCCTCTTTCCTCTGGTTCCCATGCACTGGCTTGTTCCGATGCTGGATATCGCCTGGGGTATTTTCACGTTACTGCAGTATCGATCAAGCTCGTTTACGGAATTAGCTGCATATCGGTTTCTGATTGGATGGTTCGAGGCAAGTACTTGACCCGGGTTGTGAACTAACTTTCCCCTCCCCCCCTTTTTTTTTCACTCATGTGGAAAAACAATAAAGCAAGGGGCAAAGGAAGGAAAGACAAAGAAGAAAAGAGAAAAGAGAGAATAGAAAAGAGAAAAGAGAAAAGAGAGACACGGAGAGAGAAACAAAGCCTCTGCGCAAAGACTCGCGTGGTTGACTAACAGAGGTAGCAACCCCTTCACAGGCAACCTTTTTCCCCGCCATGCATTTCATCTTTGGCTCATGGTATCGAGGTGACGAAATTGCCCGACGAGGCGGCATCTTCTACGTGGGAAACACATTGGGCACGCTCACCGCCGGCCTCATCCAAGCCGGCGCATCTGCCAGACTCGACGGAATACACGGTCTGGCCGGGTGGAGATGGATGTACATCATCTGCGGCATCATCACCATCCCAATCGGCATTCTCGGTTATATCCTCCTGCCCGGCACACCCAACAAGCCGAACCGTCTCTTTCTATCCGAGCACGACCTGCGCGTCCGCAAAGCCCGCTTAGAAGGTGCCGGCCATACCACTTGCTCCGAGAAAATCTCATTCCGAGCCTTGAAGGAGCTCCTCCAACAATCGCAGTTCTGGATGCTCCTCATGCTCGACATCTTCTACTGGAATGCGTGCCTGAACGCCTTCACGGGCGGATACCTGCTATGGCTGAAAAGCCTGGGCCATTACTCAAGGGCAGATATCAACGCGCTTGGGAGCATCATGCCTGCCGTGGGGATCTTCTACACCCTCTTCATCTGTTTTGCGTCAGACCTGCTCATCGGGCCAGCATGGGCCATCACTGTTGCGCACACGTGGAACATCTCGGGCCTCATAATCCAGGTCATCTGGGACGTCCCCGAGGCGTTGCTGTGGTTCGCATTCATCACCACCTTTTCGTCAGTGGCCATGTCGAGCGTCTTGTACGGGTGGATCAACGACCAGCTGCGTTCATCCCCGGCCAAAAGGTCCTTTACCCTGGTTCTCGTCAACATTGTTGCGCAGTCAACCACTCTCTGGACGCAGCTGTTGGTCTTTCCCACTTCTGAGGCACCGAGATTCACAAAGGGATATTCTTTCGTCTTGGGAAACGCAATTTGCCTCATTCTCTTGGCGCATGTCATGAGAATACGACTTGAACGGCATTCGTAGGTTTGGTGCTTCATTCTTTCCACCTTTCAACAAAGGCCTTCGACCATATGGGGTTCTAATAGTTGGTTTAGACTCCAGCACAGCGTCATCGAGCGATTGTGACATGATGTTTGAAGCAGATTCGCCCGTCCGGCATCGGCACAAGAGGCAAGCTTAGTGGTAGAGGGCCTCGTGTTCCAGGTCTTGCATGAGTAAACGGCATTGTAGACTCATTTGCGTTTGGTTGTCATAGCGTTTTGATCATAGTCAAGCCACATTGTCAGATTCTAATACTTGCATCGAATCCCTTTCGTTTTTGTGACGATTCTGTCTACTGCAGAAGCGGCGAAACTCCTCCTGTACTGTTCTTTATTCCCTCGACAGGCTGTCTTCATCTCTTTATACCACGGAACGAGGCAATATCGGGCTCTTCTGTTCAATTTCTCCCTTACCATGCTCATCGCCATAGCGGCAGACAGGGCCATTGAAGCAATGCAATAAAACACTAGAGTCAACATCGATTGAGATACCCGTATCATCCAGTGCAGCATCCTTGTAATCGCCGTCTTATGTCCCTAGTCTGCGTGGCGCCACCAGCTTCGTCGCGCATGTAGACCAGCATTGAATAGAATATGAGTAGACTATGGTTTATAATAATATATTGTTTCTTGGAGGGCCCAACATACAGAAGACTTGAAGCTCTGGGCAGCGTCCAGATACAGTGCGTCGCAGGAAGGCCGAGACTCTCGCTTCCCAACGATGACGGTCACTAGACCTCGCAGAGCCCCCTGCTCTATCATAGACAGAATAACCCGTCATCGGAAGCTGTATTGCGTAGATCCTAGTATCGGGAACTCTAAGCTCATTCGCCGGTGCCATCTGCTCCTGTCTGCCTGAAACAAGCCCAACAGGACCTATGCAGGAGTCACGCGACAATGTGGCATTATTGCGCCAGAGCCACGGGCCGGTTCCAGAGCTCGAGTTCGCTCAAGCCATCAGCCTATGTCTTGCACAAAGAATTTGTGAACCCTCCGACTGGTTTTAGGCGCACTCTAAGAGCTGCTGAATCCCGCGACGAAATGCGTGGAAGGACGCACGCGATGCAATAGGAGTGATGACGATGGGACTCACGAGATGCCCGAAAAGTCAAGCGAGCTTGGATCTGGCCGTTTGAATAAAGGAGACCGCTCAAGATCCTTTTGCAATTTCGCTGGCCTGAGGTGATGGAATCGTGCCGTGATAACCCTAACCCTCATCCCACCCAGTGTGGCTGTCCGTGACTTGTCCGTGGCGGTGCACATCCATTTTGGCCGCCCGACGAGTTTACGTTGCGTCATTCCCGTGGCGTCGCCGACTCCCCGCATCGTCTTTTCGAGTCTCCGGCCGCCATCGACTGCCACTCACATGACAAGCGGCCAAGCCGAGCGACGGAATTAACTCCCACCTCTTTGACCTTTTTATCCTCGGGAGTCAACATTCTCAATCCTCATCAGCGTACCACCCCGATCACGAAACCCTCACGAGTCGTTGAATCCACCACCATCGCTGCCGCCGGTTCCACCGCACCGCCTCTTCGACGACGAAACGACAAGCAATCCAAGAAAGAAAAAAGAGGAACAGAAGAAAGAAAAGAGAGAACAAAGGAGATCAAGACAACGAGCCGTAAAACAACCCCCAAAGTAAACCCTCACGAAAGCCTCCCACCATCATGTCCAACCGCGCTCTCGCCCGCGACACCCAACTCGAATTCCAAGCCCGCTTCCAAGCCAAACAGGCCCGCCGCGAGGCCCAAAAGGCCGCCAAGCAGGACCCCATCCTCAAGAAACAAATCCAGGACCTCCTCAAGCGGGGCGAGACCCAAAAGGCCTACCAAAAGGCCAAGATGCTGCTCAGCAAACAGGCCCTCGCCTCGCAAATGGACCAGGTCGCCGACATGGCGGAGCTCAGCGCCGCGCAGATCCAGGCCAACAACGCCATGAACCGCATGACGCATATGATGGCGCAGAGCTCCAAGGTCATGACTGTTGCGCAGAAGAGCGCTACGCCGGCAAAGGTACGTCTGACCATGAAACCAACAAAAACAGCCTCTCAACGTGAGCTAACCCCAAACAGAGCCTAGGCGTGCTGGAACAGTTCAAGGAACAAAACGAAGAATATGCCATGACAAACTCGATTTACCAGGATGCGTTTGCGCAATCCACCTCGGCACAGGTCCCCGAGGATGCTGTCCATGAGTTACTAGGCAAGCTGGCCGATGACGCGGGCATTGAGCTCAAGGCGCAGCTGAACCAGGCGACGCCGGCGGATCCGGAGCCCCAGAACAAGAATGACGTGTCTGTGGAGGAGGATGAGTTGCTGCAGCAGCGGCTACGGGCTCTGCGGGCGTAGTGGCGGTATTTGCTTTGTTTTTGGTCCCCCCCCTTTTTTTCCTGTTTTTTTCTTCCTTTTTTTTTCCCTCTCTGTCAGTTTGTGACGGATAGTCTTGTGTCATGTTCGGTAGGCCTAAGACGACGAGTTCGGAATGCTTGTGGATGTAGAGAAAGAGACTGGCGAGGAAATCATGTCACGGCTTGGCGTTGGGAGTTTTGATGCAACAAGTACGCTTAGTAGAATAACATGATCACGTCTCTTTAGTGTGTCCTCAAATGCGACTGCTGTGGTCTTGCACCAGGTTTGTATGTATCATGTCGTGAGTAAACTCTCTTCACTCATATATGCCGATGAGATATACTCTAATTACAAATGGATAAACCTCGCGTCGAAACACGCCCTAACTCAAGCGCAATAACCATTTCGCCATGCCACCGTATTTTTTTTTTGTCCCACCAAGTTCCCATGTACCGCAGACCCCAACGTGAAATTGGCCCAAGACAACCTGACTACATGTACAAGCTCGCCACCGCCGTGATATCCCTCTTGATCAACTCCTGTGCCTCCTGCATCTTGGCATACAATTCCGGGTCGCCCACAATCCTCGCTGCATTCTTCACCTCCCTACACGTCTCGTCCAGCCTGGTAATCGTCCGAACAATTGTCCCTTCCAGCACATCCGTCAGGTTGGTGATGTTCTTGAAGCTCATGCCCCGGGCCCATTCGTACACCACCTCCATGAGGCCGAAGCGCGGCCTGCTTGCAAAATCGTTGGACTCGTCTGACGACTGAATCACCTGCAATCTCGTCTGCACGTCGTTGACCTTTTCGGAAATCGCAATGATCGTGTCGCGGCCCTTTTCGAGATTGCCCGTCAGAGTGGGTTCCACTAGGGTCTTTTCCTGGAATACAAATGCGGACAAGAGGGCTGCTATCTCGGCAGGCTCAAATTCCGCCAGCACGTTGTCGAGGATGAGTTCGGTCAGAACGAGCTCGTCGCCCGAGTGCACCTCGCAGGCAACTTTGCCCTTGAGCTGAATACGTGTGGCAGAGTCAATGAAGTCGAGCTCTTTGAGGACCTGGACGCGCTGCTCGTAGTCTGGGAGCAGCTGGAGGTTCTGGTCCGAGAGGGACTGCTTGAGCTGGGAGATGTGTTCTTTTATGAGCCATTCATCGTGGCACATGGCAAACTGGGAGTGATAGAATGATTAGCTTTGGGAGCGTTTGGCCTTGGCACCATTCTCTCTTTTTTTTTTCTTGGAGAGGTAGTATTAGTTTGGGGAAAACGTCGTCTTACATGTTTCAAGAAGTTGGGACACTTTAACGCGGAGGACCCAGTCATTGCCTTGACTAATTGTGTTCTCTGCTCCATGATTTCCTGCAGCGGCAGGCTCTTGATCCTGCTCATGTCCGCCTCGTCATAGCGACCGTCCCAGCCAGAGCAGATATCCTGTAGCCGCTCCATGGCCTTTTGACCAGCCTCGCCGCCTTGAAAAATCTCCGGAATCGTGCCCTTGAGAACCCACTTCGTCAGGCATTCTACGTCGCTGAGGGGCACGTAGAGAGTCTTAATCTGTATGCGTCTCTTCCCCTGCGGAAGCTTGTGCAGGTACTTTTTGAATACAGGGATAAAGGGCAGCTGATCCGATATATCTCGGCGATCTCGTGTAGACTTGATGGCACACACGTGCAAAATGGGATCATCCAGGGAACCACGTGGGCTCATTCCCTCAGTCAACAGAATGCCCACTGTGCGAATCCCCTCCCAGTTGAAAACAATAAGCCGCTGCTGTGTGAACATCTTTCGCCCGATCGTTATGCGTAAAAGCCGCTTGTATAATTCCACGGTGAGCTGTTTATAATCTTGGGCAGCCTGATGGCATTCGTCCACGGCCACGTCACAGACTTGACACACCTCTCGCTTCACCTTGGCGAGATCAGCCTGCGCGAGCTTAACATCCTTTTCGTGTTCGGGAAGTAACTGCTGCGTCGCGTGCTCCGAGAAGCTGCGCTTGATCATCTCTTCTATCTTAAGGGCTTCGACGCGGAGAAGGTTGAGAATCATGTTGTACGTCAGTCGGAACTGCGATCGCAACTTGGACGGCTCGCCCAATATCATGCTGCGTAGCTCAGCCACGGGGGGCACGTCGTCGGAGCTTCCTGGAGGAACAATGATGACCGATCCCACAGTATCGAGCCCACGACGTCCAGCTCGGCCTGCCATCTGAGTGTACTCGCCGGGTAGCAGATTTCGGAATGAGTGGCCATCGTGTTTGCGATAGCCCGAGAACACAACTGTCCTTGTTGGTAGATTGAGACCCATGGCGAACGTTTCGGTTGCAAAGAGCACCTTGACAAGAGTCTCAGCGAAGAGAATCTCGACCAACTCCTTGACAATGGGCAGCAATCCGCCGTGATGGACCGCAATGCCTCTACTGAGAAGTTCTCTCAACCGGATGATCTGAGGTAACAATCTATCGTCTGGCTTCAGTCTCGCAATCGACTTTTCAATAATCATGTGGATATGACTTTTCTCTTGCGCGGTACAAAAGTCCTGGTTGCTCAGCGCATCCGCATTTTCCTCGCACCGCTTTTTGGAGAAGACAAAGATACAAGCCGGCAGCAGCGTCTTCTTCTTCAAAAACTGCACGAGGTGAACCCACAGGTTTTTATCCTGAGCAGCAGAGGTCATGCCGCCGGCACGTCCAGCACGGCCCATGTGGCCAGGGGCATGGCTGGCTCGGGGCGGGCCTCCACGACCTCGCTGCTGGTTACCACCACCACCACCCCGTTGGCCACCTCCCCTTCCGCCACGTTGTTGCTGAGGGCCTCCTCTTTGGTTACCGCCGCCTCGCTGGCCGCCTCGCGGGTTCCCACCCCGCATGGCCATCGTTGACTGAGCTGGGGCCGACCTATCTTTCCCCTGAGCAGCAATGTGTGCCGCCTTCCAGCCATTTTCTATAAACTTCTTGTCCGAGTCGACGATCTTGTGAATATCCTTGCCGGCCCATAGGTAATGCTCCAGAGGGACTGGTCGCTTTGAGGTCGAAATGACGTAAATGTCCTTTTGCTTCGTCCGTCCAACCCACGATGCAAATTCATGAGTATTCGGTACCGTAGCCGAGAGTAGAATAAGCGACACATGTGCCGGCAACATGATGATGACTTCTTCCCACACGACTCCTCTCTCGTAGTCGTTCACGTAGTGAACCTCATCAAAGATGACGAACTCAACGTCGCGTATCAGGTCGGCTCCTCGGTAAAGCATACTTCGCAAAATCTCCGTCGTCATGATCAGGCAGCTGGCCTCAGGATTGATCTGCACATCTCCCGTAAGAATACCAACCTCATCGAATGTCTGTCGAAAGTCGCGAAACTTTTGATTACTCAGCGCTTTGATTGGAGAGGTGTAGATGGCCTTGGTCATGTGCTTGGCTGCCAAAGCGATGGCATACTCGGCCACCACTGTCTTGCCTGCTGAGGTGTGAGCGGCCACAAAGACAGAATCGCCATTCTCAAGATGATACACAGCTTCTTTTTGGAAAGTATCGAGCTCAAAGGGCCACTCTCTCGCCATGTCAGGCACCAGCTCGCGAAAGTTCGGCATGCCTTGCCTGATATCCACCATGTGCGCCCATTCACGCCCAGCCTTACGAGCGCTCGATGCTGCTAGCACACCATGGGGTTCCAGAGCAGGAAACTCAATAGGCAATATATCGTCAATGTCATCACCTTCATCGCTATCAGCGCCTTCAATGACATCTCCGGAATCACCATCTGCTGATTCTGCATCGGTATCATGCGCCACGCTCGCATCTTCTGGCTCTTCTTCCAACACGTCTTTCACGGCGTTGGCTGCATCCTCATCGGCTGCGCTTTTCTTCTTACTGAAGTCGATGCCACGACTCATTCCAGGCGCAATCTGTAGCAGTCCACCCTCGCCCAGTTCGATCACTCTGTCAAGTTTGTTTGCCTTGGCTCCCCTTTCAGGTGTCTCGCCTGCGTGAATCTGATCCTCCAGCGCAGCAGTGGCCTCTATGCTCTCCAAGCCTCCAGGGGCGAAGGGGAAGAAGCCAGCAGCTCCACGTACAAAATCTGCCCGGTTGGCGGGTTTTCGAAGCAGACTAGTTGAATTCTTGGCCGTGGCGCTGCTTGAAGGAACCGTCACATTCTCGTAGCCAGTCACCCTGCCTTCCAGCCCATGACGGATAAATCTCGTGACAGTGCGCGTCTGAGGAGGTGCAATCTTGAACAAAGAGGAGTAGTCGGTCTCAAAGTCCCATCGCTGCTGCAGTCGATTCAGCCACTCGATGGAGAACTCGCGTGACGGGGTGAGAAACTTGGCCTCGAGCTGGCGCTTGAGATCTTCGGGATCCCGACTCCGTTTCTTGACGAAATCTGAGCTGGAATATCCATCTTCTTCCTGCGCCAGGAGTAGAGCATCGATTCCGGCCATGGTGAAGCAGTTTGACTACTGACGAAGGGAGGCTGATGGGTTTTGGTTCCGATGACGGTCACGTACAAACAGACGTCACTCTATATGCTCACTTGCTCACTGCTCACTGCCCCACAAGGCGAATGTGGAAGTGGGGTTGCCTTGGCAGAGGAAGGACCAGCCAAACTTTTAACTCTTTTCTTTTTTTCCTTTTTTTTTGTAAGAATGCTGAATCACGTCGGCATACACGCAATCTGGGGCAGGTTCGTCATGTTTGCCGTTGGATTTTACAGTCGTTAGGAACGGCTGCTGAGATGTGGGAGCGTATGCATAACCAAATAAATTATAAGTACAAGTCCCTTTTTCACCGGTCCGTCTATCGAAACAAAGAAAAAAAGAGAAAAAAAAAAGACATGTCAACCGCGCTGAAAAAGTCATCCCACGCTCTTTTTACGGCACATGTATTACTATAATGCTGCGCCTCCTCAAGACCTCAGCTGCCCCAGTTCCTCTCCGTCCTACACCAGTGCCGACCTATTCAAAGGGTATTCCTTCTCGCTGATTGTACGCACATTCTCCAAGCAACGTATCATGTATGTGCATTACATGCTTTTACACGCGCAACAGCTTGGCGGCGTAGTCCTCAATGATTTTCTCGGTAGGAAAGCTCATCTCCTCAAGCCCCTGGGCGTAAGGGGTGGGGACGTCGGCGCCAGTGACACGCTGAGCAGGTGCGTGAAGGTAGTCGAAAGCGTATTCCATAGTAAGAGCAAGAATCTCAGCTCCAACACCGTAGTGGGGGAAGCCGGATTCAACTGACAGGAGGTGACCGGTCTTCTTAACGGACGCAACAATGGTCTCGATGTCGAGGGGCTTGACGGATCGCAGGTTGATGACCTCGGCCTCAACGCCGTAGTTCTTCTTCAGGTTCTCGGCAGCGACTAAGGACTGGCCGACACATCGAGACAGCGTAACAATGGTCAGATCCTTGCCAGAGCGCTCGACTTTGGCCTTGCCGAAGGGAAGGACGAAGTCGCTCTTTTGGGCAGCCTCGGACATGGGGAAGGACTGGCCGTACATCAATTCGTTCTCGAGGACGACAACAGGGTTAGGGTCACGAATGGCAGCCTTCATCAGACCCTTGGCATCTTCGGCGCTCCATGGAGAGACGACCTTGAGGCCAGGGACACTGCCGTACCAGGCAGAGTAATCCTGAGAGTGTTGAGCACCAACACCAGCGGCGAAACCATTGGGGCCGCGGAAGGTGATGTTGCAGGGCTGAATGCCACCAGACATGTAGAGCGTCTTTCCGGCGGAGTTGACGATCTGATCGATGGCTTGCATGGCAAAGTTGAAGGTCATGAACTCGCACTGTTGTACGTCCGGAAGTGTTAATACATGCCAGTAGAGAGCCGAGAGAAAGTGGCAGCCTCAGTCATTCGAATCAAGATGACCACCGAGGGGTAAAATAGCCAGTAGCAAGCCGCATCCAGTACTTACAACAGGGTGCAGACCGCTCAGAGCAGCACCAATGGCGAGACCACAGAAGCCGGACTCGGTGATGGGGGTATCGATAACGCGCTTCTCGCCGAAGCGGTCCAAAAGGCCCTTGGTGACCTTGTAGGCGCCATTGTACTGAGCAACTTCCTCGCCCAAGATGAAGACCTTGGGATTGCTCTCCAATTCCTCAGCAAGGGCCTCGTTCAGAGCCTCACGGACGGTATACTCCTTGACACCAGCGCCCTCTGCGTATTTCCTGCTCTGCTGCTGAGCGCCGAAGAAGACGGGGGTCGTGATGGCTCGAGGGGCCTGGACGGGGGTCTTGATGGCAGCAGCTCGAGTCGAGAGCGCCAGACGTGCCGCGGGACGAAGAAGTCGGGACATGGCGGCTTATGATTTCGTGGTGATTTTGACGATTTGTTGGGGTTCGACACCAGAGGGAGGGGCGAACGACAGACAAAAGCAGGATTGCGAGTCGGGGCCGCCAATGCTGGTCGTCACAATAGCGAATTGGACGCACGGGAACTGGTCAGCGTAGGGAAACAAGAGATGCAGCGCCGAGCTGGTTCAAAGGGAGGAGGAGCAAATGGTGGGTTGGAAGGTATTAGATGATGATGGCTTCCATGGAGCTGGGTCGAGGGAATTTCCTTTTCGGAACGCGGCGAAACCAGCTTCCTGGTTGGTGCGCGGCGGGCGTGGTGGGCGGGATCCCTACGAGGTCGAGCAAAGCAGAGACACAAGATTTTCTCTCTCTCTCTCTCTCTCTCTCTCTCTTTT
>SRPW01000521.1:0-19932 GCA_018360225.1 Claviceps pusilla | reverse complement strand
GTGTGGAAATGAAAGTAGGGGGTGGATGCACGAGGAAAAGTGGACTGCTGCCCGGATAGAAAAAAAGTGCTGCCCGGATAGCAAAGCTCAGATACCAAGCGTCACTTGCCGTTTGCATTTGGCATAGAACAAGCCAAAGTTCACATATCATCATGGCCAAAAAGTACGTTCAAGCTGCGATCTGCCTCTGAGTTTTTCTTTCCTTTCCTCATCATTACAAGCTTGTGCTATTGAGGTTCATGATCAGCGTACTGACGGCTTTCTTAGAACGACCAAGTTGGTGGCCTCCTCCAAGGCAATTGACCCCACCCTCGATGCTCTTTTTGCCAGCAGCGTACGTTCAATATATATATATATATATATATATATATATATATATATATATATACCCAAGATTACAAGCATCACGTGGCTAATGTTTGTGCGTCGCAGTGTGGTCCGGTACAAGCTCCCACCAAGTCTCGCTATGCCGCATCAATAGAGAAAAAGGCTCGCCAGGACTCGAAGCCCGGGAAAGAAACAACTACCAATGCAGACGAGGAGAGCGAGGAAAAGGATGATGAAGAGCTGTCTGAAATCAGCGAGGAGCTAGACTATAGTGATGATGACGACAATGAAAGCAAAGCAGACTACGAACAAGTCGAGAAACCTGGTTACATTTCCATGGCCGAAATCGACCAGCAAGATAATACGGAAACTGCAGAGGAGCAACAACCTCGAAGAGAGAGGAAGCGCAAGCGAAAAGATGACAACGAGGACTTGGAAGCCAAGTACTTGGCTGAGTTGACAAAGGATGATGCCAAGGAACCACAAGGCAAGCGACAAAAGACAGAGGCAGAGGCAGAGGCAGAAGCCGAGGCCAAGGCAGACGGGCAAGAAGAAAAAGGCGACGACGTCAACCCAACACACGAAAGCCTATGCCAAGAGTCCAAAGACGCAGATTTGGATATCGAAAAGGCCAACCGCACCGTCTTTCTTTCCAACGTCTCAATCGACAGCATCTCTTCCAAATCTGCCAAAAAGGCCCTCATCGCCCATCTGTCATCTGCATTGGACCCCAACGAAACGCCGGCACAAAAATTCGAATCCATACGCTTCCGCTCCGTCGCCTTCTCCACCGGCTCCATGCCCAAACGGGCCGCCTACATCACCAAGTCCCTCATGGGGGCCACTACCAAGTCCGCCAACGCCTATGCCGTGTTTTCCACTCCCGCTGCCGCCAGGCTGGTGGCCGCGAAGCTGAACGGAAGTGAGATTCTCGGCCGACATATCCGCGTCGACAGTGTAGCGCATCCCAGTCCTACGGATCACCGTCGCTGTGTCTTTGTTGGGAACCTGGGCTTCGTTGACGACGAAACCATTGTCAACACCAACGAGGACGGCGAAAAGGTTGAGAAGAAGCGCACCAAGGTGCCTGCCGATGCGGAAGAGGGACTCTGGCGGACTTTTAGTAAGGCAGGCAAGGTGGAAAACGTGCGCGTTGTGCGCGATCCCAAGACCAGAGTAGGCAAAGGCTTTGCCTATGTCCAGTTCTACGTAAGTAACTGCCACGTGTTTTTGAAGCTTGAACCGCCCTCTTTTACTTTGGTGTCTTCTTTTCATTTCTTTTCGCTATTCTTCTCTTCGTCTTTTTTTTTTCTCTTATTCCTTTTTTTTTTCTTTTAAAGAAAAGATAACATTCGTCCGCGTGATGCCCTTTTCCTCCTACAACCAAGAAGCAATAAGCTAACCCTCTCACCACTACCAGGACACCAACGACGTCGAAGCCGCCCTCCTTCTCGACGGCAAAAAGTTCCCGCCTCTACTGCCTCGCATTCTGCGCGTCGCCCGAGCCAAGGACCCCCGTAAAACAGCTCTCGCCCAAGAGCGAAACCGATCCAAAGCCCAAGCCGCCGACCGCCAGGCCCACAGCACAAAATACACTCCCAAACAGACCCCCGAGCAACAAGCCGCCGCTGGCCGCGCAAACAAACTTCTCGGCCGCGCTGGTGGTTTCCAGCACCGCAGGAACGCAACCCACGGCACCAACTCCTCCTCTTCTTCCTCCTTTGCCAACCGCGACCCGTCCCAGAAGTTAGTCTTTGAGGGCAACAGGGCGTCCGTAAACGACGGCCGGCCCCGAGACCTCAAATTCCGAAAAGGCAAGAGCCGGGCCAAGCCCAAGCCCAAGAACAGAAGTGCCCGCAGAGCCGCAGATTGGAAAAAGAAGTCGTAAGACTGCTTGCACTATAAAGAAAAGCTGTTTTCAAAGTCTCTTCTCTGCTCCGAGGGCGATTTATGTATTTTATCTTGTTTCATGTTGGGATGAAGGGGGGTTTAAAAAGTAGACACGGATTCTGCGTAATCGTAAAGGTCTGAGCATACATGGTATAGGAATAAGAACACATTTTGTTTCTTTATTGTTACAAGATGTGCATTTGTTTAGAAAATTTCAAAAACGGGGATTTATAAGTACGATTTTGTCTTGAGAGGTTTCTTTTGATGTATTCCTTTGTTAGAAATAGGCACGGATTCTGCGTAATTTTCGGGACATGAGAATAAGAATGCTTTCTGTTTCTTTCTCGTCACAATATACGGATTTATTTAGTGAATGTTGAAACGGGGATTTATAAGTGCGCTTTGTTTTCCTTTAAAAGTTGCTTTAATTGTATTCTTTTATAACCTATTCTTTTATTTTATTTTTTATCTCTTCTCCTTCTTCTCCTTCTTTGTTTTTTCTCTCTTTTCTCTCTTTATCCTTTTCTCTTTTTGCAACTGTTCTTCTTTTTATTTTCCCTCTTCTATTGTATTGATTTTTTTTTCTTATAAAAACCAAAAGAACATCTCTCCTACCTTTCAATAACAACCCCATCCATAACACCTTTCCTGCACCTCAACCAGTCCTACACTTTACATTTAGATACTTCACATTAGACACTTTACAGTTAGACACTTTACAGTTAGACACTTTATGTTAAATACTTTATATCCAGACACTCCCCATTCAAATTCACTGTAAGCGGAGGAAAGACGGCCCCTTTATCGCCAGGCCAATCTACTGAGGAATATGATATTCATTTATATTACGCTACACTTGAGAAAATACAAAAAGCTGCTGTTCCTAAGCGGACTTTCCCCCTGATTCATGGTTTCTTTTTCTTTTTCTGTTTTTTTTTTTTTCTTTAACAAAAAAGAAATTCACAAACCCACAAATCCGCATCTGTTGATCTTGTAGGGAGGCCCTAGAGTCAGATACACGAGTTTTTTCACGGATTCAATGCCCGCCATGCTTTTTTTGTCGTCCTGGAGATCGACAAGCGCTGATGAGATCGAGTTGAAAAGCTGCAAAGGCATGGCAAGCGGAATCCGTGGACTTTTTCATATCTCAAGGGGGCCCCCATTTTCCGAAAAAAAAAAAAAAAAAAAGTTTAGTACTCGAGTTCCTCTTCTCCCTCGACACCATCTGCCGCAACCTCCTCGTAGTCCTTCTCAAGGGCGGCGAGGTCTTCACGGGCCTCGGTGAATTCACCTTCCTCCATACCTTCGCCGACATACCAGTGCACAAAGGCACGCTTGCTGTGCATGAGATCGAATTTGTGGTCAAGTCGGGACCAAGCTTCAGCAATGGCCGTGGTGTTGGACAGCATGGAGACGGATCGCTCGACGGGGGCGAGCGCGCCATCTTCCGCGGCACCGGGGACGGCAACGGGCTTCTGGTAGTTGATGCCGAGCTTGAAACCAGTGGGGCACCACTCGACCAGGTTAAAGGACGCCTTGGCCTTGACTTGAGCAATGGCCGAGTTGCAGTCGCGGGGAACAACGTCACCACGGTACAACAAAGCGACAGCCATGTACTTGCCGTTTCGGGGATCGCAAACAACCATCTGGTTGTTTGGTTCAAAGCCTAGATCGATGGTGTTAGTGGAAGCGCCAATAATGAAGCGCATGTGTATGTGTGTGTATGTGTATGTTTTATATATAGTCTGGCGTTACTGTAGTGGACGTGAATTGAGCACTTACACTGCAGGGTGAGCTCCGACACCTTGAAACTTTCGTGCTTGCTCTTGGAAGCTGAAACAACGGGCGCGTAGCTAATCAGGGGATAGTGGATACGAGGGTAAGGAACCAAGTTGGTTTGGAACTCATTCAGATCAACGTTCAGAGCACCGTCAAAGCGCAAGGACGAGGTGATGGAGCTGACAACCTGAGCGATCAAGCGGTTGAGGTGGTCGTGTGAGGGGCGAGTAATGTCGAGGTTGCGGCGACAGATGTCGTAGACGGCCTCATTGTCGACAAGGAAAGTGCAGTCGGAGTTCTCGATGGTGCTGTGAGTGGACAGGACAGCGTTGTAGGGTTCGACGACGGCGGTGTTGGTTCGAGGCGAAGGATACACGGCGAATTCGAGCTTCGTCTTCTTGCCGTACTCGGTAGCCAGACGCTCAAGCATTAGAGCACCAAAACCAGAGCCGGTACCGCCACCGAACGAGTGGAAGATGAGGAACCCTTGCAGGGAATTGCAGTTGTCTGGAAGAGGTGTTGAAAGTCAGTTATGAGACACAGCCGCAAGATCGCGCATTCCAGGGTTCCCGATATTCAAGCAAGGTCTAGTGAGGAGAAGAAGTTCTGGCATCACGCTTTCTGAATTGGGACAAACACCGGACGCGAGAAGCGCCTCAACTCACCAGTCACACGGCGAACGCGGTCCATGACACTATCAACCATCTCCTTTCCAATAGTGTAGTGACCACGGGCATAGTTGTTGGCGGCATCCTCCTTGCCACTGATCAACATTTCGGGGTGAAAGAGGCTGCGGTAGGCACCAGTTCGAATCTCGTCAATGGGAGAAGGGTCGAGATCCATAAAGATGGATCGAGGAACATGCTTTCCGCTGCTGGTCTCGGTAAAGAAAGTTTCGAAAGAGCCTCCATCGCCAACGTCCTTGGCATTGGGATCGGGTCGGCCATCTTGACCAAGGCCATGTTCAAGAAGGTAGCTAAATTGACCACAATCAGAGACGTGTCGTATACGGCGCGAGGGGAAGGGGGGTCCAAGGACAAGCAAAGCATCGAGACGGAGAGTCGAATCGGCCGACTTACAGCTCCCAGGCGGAGTTACCAAGCTGGACACCAGCCTGGCCCAGGTGGACGTGGAGAATCTACCCCAACACTCGGGCATTAGCAAAACGGAAGTGCTCCGTGGACGGAAAAAAAAAAAAAAAAAAAAAAAAAAAAAAAAAAAAAAAAAGTCGACGACGGATTCAGGGGCTAGACCAGCCAGCCAGTGTGATTGGCCCGCGGAGGGCTGGAGAAAACAAAGAAGAGATGGGTGCCTACCTCGCCCTTCATTTCTGAGGATACAGTCGTAAAACCGGTCGACAGTCAGGCAGCCTCGCAGGCACAAGAAGACAGGACGAGTGGGCGGCACGGCGCGGTTTTTGGTTTTGAAAGGGACCCTGGAGGAGTTGACGATGCTATCTCAATTCCCAGTGGGCTGCCCGAGATATGCTGTGGGCGACTTGCGGCGGGGTCGTCCAACGAGACGGCGCCACAAGGGAAATAGTGGGGCGACGGGGGTGGCACAACGAGGGTGGCACGTCGAGCGAGAACGGTACCTGGTACCTGCGCTACCGAGGCAGCTACGACCGGCTGCAAGGTCCCCGAGACTCCTTTCACCGCCCCGTTGCAGGCAATGGCAGGCAATGGCTGGGCCGTCCAACCTACTACTACTAGGTACCTAGTACTTAGTGGGTAGTCAGTACCGACTTTTTGCGCGCTGGACCACGGACCTCGACCCTCGAGGCTCGGAGGCTGGAGAGATTGGAATTGATACTCGACAACATAAATGCCATCATGGCATCGTATCATCGACACCAAGTTTCAAAGCTGATGACAATTGTCCAAGAAGAGTGAGATTTTGCCGCCGCTGTATGTATATACTTACTGAGTACTCTCCGCAACAGCTACTACTCCACATCTCCATCCCAAAATCACCGTGACCAGAACAAGCGTACATCGGTAAACGAGTTGATGGTCTCGAATTAGCTTGTTGATTTTGGTTACCCGTACAAATGAAGTCCTCAACCATGTGCTATCCGCCGTCCATATTTATCCCAGACAGCAAACGCCACAGAAGGCATCACATGAATGATTCTTTCAAGCGCCCAAGCAGCCCCTTCCCCCTCTTCTTCCCCCCACACAATAATTGCCCAAAAAAACCCGCTTTTGCATTTCAAAAAGAAAAAGAAAAAGAAAAAGAACAAAATTCGTCAACGTCGTGGGTAGCTGCCCGTTCGAGGCCCATTTCGAGTGGCCTCCAAGCGCTCCAGCTCATCAAGCCGTTGCTGTATCATGGCCTTCTGCTCATTGAGGGCTCGTATCTCGCTATCCGTCGGCCGGCTATGATTAGCAGCTCCATTGCTAGGAGGTCTCCTCATCTGCGGGTCATAGGCTGGCGGCGGTTCATTTGCCTCGTGGACAAGATATGAGCCTGCACTGGGGATGGACATGCTCAATGTGTTATTATATCGTCCATTGTCCAATGGGTCGCGACGATATATTGACTTCAAATCTCGCATCAATCTGTCCTTGGTCAACCCTTCTTTCGATCGTCGCCGTCTGGCAAGCGCGTAATAGATCAACCCGATGCAAAACAGAATAAAAACCCCAATGCCCACCGCAATGCCAATGCGGGTGCCCAGTGACAATGAAAAGCCAGGATCCGTGCTGTCTGTTTCGATGCCCAGGCGCTTTCTGTCGTCGTCATTGAACTGCACTTGGATGGAACTGACCGCGAGCATGGCGCTGTATAACGTTGTGGTAGAGTCCTTCAACACATGATACGTGCCGGCCGTGGTATTGTAAGTGATGGGAACAGCAAGAGCAGTGGCAACGGAACGCTTGCAAATGGATCCGCTGAATGTGTATCCACTGAACCTAGGTCAGAATAAGGAGACAGAGAGGCAAAGAAAAAGTTCATATCGGTTCACGGTTCTCAACTTACTATGAGCAACAAATCGCAGTCGTAGTTGCTGGGGTACTATCATCCGTGTGCAAGGTTGCAGTCGTCCAACCGCCTGGGCAAGTGCCCGGACTGAACACACCGGTACGGCCAAATGAAAACATGTTGTTCGGGTAGCAAGACAGGGTTTTGTCGCCAGGCATGGGCTCGAGGTCTAAGAATGCTATAGCACCTGGTCTAGCCGTGTCACTTGGGTGATCAACCACGTAGGTCCAAGTACAGCTCAAAGGATTGCTCCATGGTGTCGTCAATGGAGGAAGCCGCGCACTCGTTGTACTGGCGAGGACGCTCGATGGATTGGCAACAGGCGTAGGCGTCGCCAAGGCAGAAGACGGAGATGCGATTTGCCTCGGTGCCGGCACTGGGGAGGCCATTCTGCAGAAACCTGCACCACACCGTTTGGTAATCCTAACCACCTCTCGGAGGAAGCCGCTTTCTGCTATATCTACCAATGAAGAGATCCACAGCCTGTGTTCCCGAGGTCGTCCAAACTATATCCGGCTTCTTTGTATATAAGGCGATCTGGTCCGCTGACGATGGCGAAGAGCTTCCAAAGACAAGGCTAAGACGAAGGCATTGCCTTGAGGAGCCTCGACAGCCTTGGCAGCCTTCACAAATGGGCCAACTCTGGCTCTTCCCCGATGAATGTGCCAGTGGTGAAGACGTTGCCGTTCTTTGTTTACTTCTTTTTGTCATATAGCATGCACGTACGGGCACGGAGCCACTCGCGGACCGAGGTCCAGTCTCCCTCGGAGATCAATGAACGTCGGCAGTGGACACAGGAGTGCCTGGAATGGAGGAAGGTGATGGCTCGCGGCTGACGCTGATGATGGATGGATAATGGATAATGGTTGTTAGATGATGCTTGACGTTTGATGGTGGATGGTTGATGGTCGACGGCTGACGGCTGACGGCCGATGAGCTGATGGGATCGTGATACGGTCCTCGACTGTTGGCAGTGCGGCAGGGTCACGGAGCTGAGACACGAAATGCCAGAGGCGAAAGGGCAGAGGCGAGAGAGCGAGAGGGCAGAGGATGATGAGAGGTTGACGACTCATCGGAAAGATCAGGCGTGTGCCTCTCTACATTTAATATGAAAAACGGCCGCCTCGAGGCACGCAGGAGGCACGCAGGCACGCAGCCTGCACCAGTCGCCAAGGGCTGGTGAAGGCTGAAGGGAAGGGGGCGGACCAATTTCATCCTAGACATGGACTGGGAGCATTTGAATGCAGCTTCAAAAGGCTTGGCGGTGCTCGTCGTAGCAAAAGAGAGAGCAACGCCGAGACTGCCAAGCCCGCAGGCAGGAGCGCACAGTCCGAGCCCGCCTCGCCAGCTGGCCGCTCATGTGCTCAGCCAAGAGTCCAAGAGTCCATGAGTCCATGAGTCCAAGACGTCCAAGAACTTGACACAGCGGCGGCCACCATTGGCTGGTCGCTGGTCGCTGGCTGCTGGTCGCTGGCTGCTGGTCGCTGGCTGCTGGTCGCTGGCCGCCTGTCTGCGCACTCTCGCATTCCCAGGAGGGGAAGCCGGGCCATTACTGTCGATGGGACAGACAACGAGGTGACATGAAGATGGCTCTTGCTGCGAGCTTTGCTATTCGGGCAGCACTTTTTTTCTATCCGGGCAGCAGACGCCCCACTACAGCCGGATATAGTTTAGCGCGGCTATTTGCCAGACCCCTCTATACAATTCACATACACCCGTATAGACACACCTAATGCCTAACTGTAGTTAATTGTTAATTATCTCTATCTCTAAAAATTAATGTATTCTCTTTGTAGTGTAGCGCCTAAAAACGCGTTTTCTGGTGTTTTTTTTTAAGATCTATAATGTGTATACATTTACGGCCTGATAATTATTCTGGGCGCTATGGTTTAGCCTATAAGAGAGGCACTGCTTGTGATGATGCTTGTTAATGAGGAACCGTATAATCTAGCCTCTAAGGAGGCTGCTAATGTAAAGATAGCTGCCTAATTATATCCTCTGCTTATAATGCTCTTATAGTATGATTTAGCTAGCGTTGCGATGTCTTTATTGGTTTTTTCCTGGCTGCTCTTGCCTCTTTTGTGGCTAGATCTTATAGCATAACCTTATCTTATAATAGAATTCGCTGGATACTTGGGTTTAGCTAGGCTGCTGCTTGTGATGAGGGTAATTGAGGAGGCATTCTAGCCTTCTTCTTATTATTTGCGATTATTTAAATAGACCTGCTTTAAGTCTCTAAGGGCTTTTGGATTAAGTAGTATTGGCTATAAGTATTATAAGGCTTATAATTCCACTAGTAGCGTGGGATCTTAAGCTTACTTAGAGCTTCCTTTGCCTTAAGCTTATAAAGAATATTATAAGCATAGGGGAGGGTAAATTAGAGAGTGAAGCTGTAGGTCTAAGGCTTGTATTAAGGTAAAAGCTAAATATTCTTTATGTATGCTAGCGTAAGATGATATTATGAGATAAGCTTCTTCACTGCAACGTATAATATCTGTAAATGTAAGTTGCTAAGCCACTCTCTTCTAGTATATGATCTTCTTATTGTAATGCTTTAAGCTGCAACCTTCTGCTTATAATTGCAAAGCTTTTGCTTAATATATGCCCTAGATGCCTTAAATACTGTGTAAAGGTGGCCTTTACCTGTAATTAAATAGGATTTAATACCCTAATGTAATGATTCTGTAATACTGCTTGCCTTAATGCTAAAATTAAGATAATAGTATGTATAGCAGTGTGCCTACTGCTTCCGCTAAACTATATACACTTTGTTAATATACTTAAGTATATATTCTTAGTGCTTTATATATATAGTCTATATCTTTCGCTAAATATCGTAAAAGTTACAACGTTACTTAGCTTGTTATAGTTTCTTAAAGGCAAGCAGTATGCCCTAAGGGCAATTATTAAAGGCCTTAGGGTCTTCCTTTTTATCGCTTTTTTACTTATTAGAGGAATCCCTTATATGCTTAGCTTGATTATATATGCTGCGTATTACGCTAGAGTCTTTATTGCTTTAAGAATCGGCAGAATTTGGCTTATTAGCATTATTAGTATCAGCGTTCTACTGTGAGAAAATTCGTGCTTTTACGTTTTTTTTAACATGCTACTAATAGAGCTGCTGCTATATTGAGGGGAAAATAGCTAATAAAGCGTTTTTTAAGGCAAACTTTATATCTATAATAATAACGGAAGGGGGTTGAATGTGGTGATGCCGGCGAACCTTATTAAGCTTGCATAATAACTAGCGATAGCTTTCTTCTTTTTTGCTAGAAGAGAAGCTAAAGCTAATATTTATAATAGTATTCTGGTTAGTAATACTAACTACCTTAAAAAGATAGAGCTTATAGCGGTTTGTATTGTATGTATTATTAATTGTAAAAACATCCGGGAAAATCTTCTATTTATTAATACTTTCTGGATAGGTTTAGAAGACTAATTGTAAGTAATTATTATTATCTAGCTTGATTTTGTGTAGGAGGTCTTTAGCTTTAAGGATTTAAACAAAGCGTTGCGTTAGGGATAATGTTATAAGATCTTCCTTTGAGAGCTAATACTATATGTTATATAGGTCCTTCTGTATGAAGTCATTATAATTAGATGATTTAGATTGTAAGATATTACAAATCTTATAAGGCCTGAGGCTTTAAAGCTCTAAAAGCTGCCGAATTCGCTGGTTCTATGCCGCTAAGAACCGCTGGTGAACGCTATGTGCGGACGCGTTGAGGGATTGGCTATGATTATGCTGCATGTGAAGTACTTTATAGTACTACTGCATGTTGCCTATATTAGAGGTATATTGTATTTTTAGTTGAAATTTGCATCCTAGTAGTTGGGTTTTAGTGCGGCAAAGGCTAATGGATTCTAACGGCCTTATGGCGCTGCGGTTACATTGAATATAGCTAAATACAACGAATTCTTTCCTTAGTTTCTTTCTTTTTATAATAAACTTTTTTACTATATAAAATCCATTGTATTTTGCAAAATCCTATAAGAATTGAAACATTTCCTTAAATGTGCTAAAATACAGAGATTCTGGCATAGGGGGGATAAGCTGCTTTAAGCTATTATTAAGATTAACGTTATTAGAATCCTCCTCTTCCTTTTTAGAGAAAGGATTATTATTATAATAATTGAATTTATGAAGCGGATCTTAGACCTTATTATTAGATAATGCAAAAGGATTAAGGGTACCTAGATCTAGATTATTTATATTATTAACTTTGCTTGCATTATTATTAAAGATAGGGTTAAATGCAGGGTCGCCGCTGCTATTGTAATTAGCTAGGAGGTTAAAGATATCATTATAATTATTATTATAATCCTTAGGAGCACTATTGGAAGAGGTTTAGGAGCCCTCTAAGGCATTATTAGATATATAAATTGGGCTTTGAGAGGTCATAATAAGTGTGTAGTGCGGTGCGAGGTGGTGAGCTTCAATGCGATGATTCTTGTGAGAATTTTTTTACTACAGTAAATTCCATTTGGTTATGTGGGTAACACTGCAAAGGGTGTGGAAATGAAAGTAGGGGGTGGATGCACGAGGAAAAGTGGACTGCTGCCCGGATAGAAAAAAAGTGCTGCCCGGATAGCAAAGCTCCTTGCTGCGGCCGGCTACTCGTGCCTGCCTGCCTGCCTGCCTGCCTGAATTCCTTCCTAGGTAAGTACCTACCTAATTAGTATCTGCCTGCCTGCCTAGGAAGTAGGTACCTTGGTACCGACTCCCGACTACCGAGGCACCTGATACAATGAATGGATGGGGTCGATGTCGTTTACGTGCTGTATTATGCCAAGAAAACGCAGGGTGCTGGCGCGGCCTGGAGCTGCCGCTTCCCTCTCGAAAAAGAAAAAAAAAAAAAAAAAAAAAAAACCCATGCTCACCATGCTCACCCAACCTCCAACAATGGGGGGGGGGGCCGTGGACAATTGTTGGTGGGCGGCCTTGTCATCGTGCGAAAAAAGGAAAAAAAAAATGCATGCCAATAGAAAATGACAGAGGCTTGCCAAGCTTTTGGGAAGCATCCGCAAGCTTGCTCGGACGGGCCTCGCTCTGGCCACTAACAACAATAATGAGTGCCAAGCGGAGGCGGACACATGTCGCAGAAGCAAGTTACAAAGACGTTGATGGCGTTTCTGACGAGAGACGGTGAGAGATTGCTATTGGCAAGGCTGGGGGCCGTGTGGGGACGGCCGTGACGGGAACGGCCGGCCAAAGACAAGGCGATAAATACATATTCACGTGATGTTTCTACCGCCTTACCTAATGTGCGAGCTAATTTTCGTCCAAATTCATCGGTGGGGTCTTCTCTCGTCTGAGCTTGGCAATGCACGTGATGTGAGGGGCGAAGGGCACGAAAACCCTAGGAGCAAAATTCAAGAGCAGTTCTGCTTCGTCAATTCGCAAGCGACCGCAACAGCCCTCTAAAACGACTCCATCCCGGCCACCACATTCGCTCGTCGATACAGCATCGATAGGCGAATCCGAACAATCAACACAACCGCGATCATGGCTGACGAATACGTATGTTTATTCCTCCTCGACGTACCTCGATGAAAAAGTCCTTGGCTCCGACGATGAACCGTGGCGCTTAAGACATGAAAGATGGTGACCTCGATGTCGATGACGATGCCGATGTCAATGTCTTTCTCTTATTCGTCCTTCCTGGACTGGGAAACATTTGTGCTGACGATGATTGGGGTTTTCAGAATGCCGAGGAGGCCGCTGAGCTGAAGAAGAGAAGAACCTTCCGCAAGTTTTCTTACCGAGGAATCGATCTCGAGAAGTACGTAGAGAGAGAATAACCCAGCACATGCGAAGAAGATTGGATACATTACGCCCGCGATCTATACGTTTCATTCATCCGACCCGACGTCTATTTCTCCCCTACCGTCCACGATGCATCCGACTCTTTTTATAGAAAGCTTGATACTAATATCTTGTTCAGCCTGCTCGACCTCAGCTCCGACCAGCTGCGCGATGTTGTCCACGCCCGTGCCCGCCGCAGGATCAACCGTGGCCTGAAGCGCCGCCCCATGGGTCTGATCAAGAAGCTCCGCAAGGCCAAGCAGGAGGCCAAGCCCAACGAGAAGCCCGACCTCGTCAAGACCCATCTCCGTGACATGATTGTTGTTCCTGAGATGATTGGTAGCGTCATTGGTATTTACTCGGGCAAGGAGTTCAACCAGGTGGAAATCAAGCCTGAAATGGTTGGCCACTACCTCGCTGAATTCTCCATCTCATAGTACGTCGCCTTTTTCTTTCTACATGGTGCTCTCTCTCCTTTTTTTTTTCCAAAACAAAAAGAAGAGAAACAGACACGGAAAAAAGGGGGGCGAAACCCGCTTTGGCCAGAGACGCCTGTAGCAAGTGACATTTTTGCTGACCATTGCTACAGCAAGCCTGTCAAGCACGGTCGTCCCGGTATCGGTGCCACCAACTCTTCTCGTTTCATTCCCCTCAAGTAAAAAGGTCGTTCAGGTGGTGGGGGTGTGGTATTGGAGGTGGTTTTTGCATTCACGGACAGTTTTTTCTCGGGCGAAAAAGGGATCGGGTTTTGATAGAGATGGGCGATGCCTCTATCAAAGTTTGCTGTGATGACTACGAGTACATGAATAGTACAACACGGATGCATCGTCACCTGCAATTTTTTTTCTCTGGTTATTTTCTCTTGTCTCCATATGTCCGTTTGTCCAGCCATACTGTGTCGTCGTGCATGCAAAGGCATTCAACGCGCGGGACGTGGCGGATGGCATACTGCTATTGACATGACAAATTCTGATTTGCGGAAGAGCATCCATCTCCGGAGGACAGGACAGCCATTTTCTTCGGGACAGCATCAAGCCTTGCTACCCCCAGTCTCTACTTTCCCCAAGATGCAAATGGGTCGATCCTCCAGCAACCCTCCCACGTCTCCCACTCCAACCTAAGTCTACTACCCCTTTAGAGAACAAAAACAAAATTCGAACCCCCCCCCCCCCCCCCCCCCCCCTCATCACCACCACCACCACCACCACCCATCGCCATCTCTGTCGACCGTGCTTCCAATCTACATTTGTCCATTCTTAGCTTTTTTAAAAAGAAAGAAACACGTTGGCAGCGAAAAAAAAGACACTGAAGTCGGTCGAGAGTGTTACTATGTATACGACGGCCCTACAGAGCCCAGCACGCCTGAGACCGCCCGTTTAGACATTGTATAAATAGGAAATATTATTACATATTTTTGTCAGAGAAGAGAAAGAAAAGAAAAGAAAAGAAAAGAAGAGAAGAGAAGGAGAAGGAGAAGGAGAAGGAGAAGGAGAAGGAGAAGGAGAAGGAAAACAGACAAGTGCTGTTGCTGTTCTGCATAACGCTTGTGCTGAAATCGTGCCACAGCTACCATTTTCGTCAGTGCTACCCACGCACGCACGCATTGTTGTCTCTGGTCTACTTTCTCATATGGGTGCTCTGGTCCATTCCCTAGACGTATCTGCGTTTCACTCTTCCCTCTCCCAGATGATATGAAGACCCCCTGGACGCGCGGCGAAAAGGTCTTGATGCGCGACGGGGCAATGCCGCTCATGCAGGGTCAAACGCACGATTGCTAGACATGTTCATCTTCTTCCTTCTCTGTTCGTTTTCTTTTCAACAGATATGCAACAGGTCGCGTTGTGGATTGGCAGATTCGAGCAAACGAACCTTGCGGCACCCAACTCCGCAGGCTTGAACGAAAAGACCGTCTTGACATTCACTGGTATGAGTGGCAGACAAGGTAAGAGGATTCCCTTTTTTTTTCTTTTTTTTGTTGGTTTTACAAAAGAAATGCATCCTTAACGCTAGACGTGGTACGATTGCTATGTCTTCCTAAACATCACCGTGTGTACAATGAGCTGAATCCCGTTTACGCCTTGCTCGCAGCCAGCTTGTATGCCTTGCGCTCCTCATCCTCGAGGTGTTTCTGTCTATAGTGCTCTACGACGTGGTCAAGCTTGATCAATTGACCGGCCTGGATATTTCGGGGCGCGTGGGACTGGAACGCTCTGTGTTGCAGCAATATCACGTTAGCCGATGCCATGCAAGTTGCTGCGCTCTTTCTTCTTCTTCTTCTTCTTCTTCTTCTTCTTCTTCTTCTTCTTCTTCTTCCCCTTGTTCTTCTCACTTGTTCTGTACATTGAGAAAGAGACGGAGGATTGAAAATTCACAAACGAGGAGCAAGACCTACTCGGGATACGCAACATCGACAAATCTGTGCTTGGGTGTCACATTCTCAAACAGATTTCGGTCAAACCCAGCCTGTTCCATGGCTCTCGTGTGTAAAGCATTCGTCTCCTCCCAGTCCTCCTTCCTCGACAGATACTTGCTTATCAGGTTCGTGACAGACGACTCCTCGCCCTTCTTGGGGACGAACTGATAGAGCAGGACACCGCCGAAGAAGATGGCGACGGTGGCAATGGATCCTTTCTGTGACAATCAACGAAAATCTGTCAGTAATGCCGCGCCGCGAGAAGTTCGTGCTGCCATTAAAACAGGAAAGCATGTTGTGTTATTTTTTTTTTGGCTGCTTGGTAGCGTACCCCGAAGGACTCGTTGACCTCGGCGGCCTGGTGGTGGTGGTGGCCGTGGGCCTCGGATGCGTAGCTTCGAGCCGCCCGCGGCAGCTGTCGGGCCATCTGCGCTGCCCGTTGTCGTGCAGCGAACATTTTTTTTTTTTTTTCCGTGGTGACAAGACCCTGGCGTTGGTCAATTGTTCGGCGTGACGTGATTGTGAGTGAACAGACGAGGTGGTCGACGAGTTCCCGGAAGCGGTCCCCTCCGCTGACCCCCTCTGTCCGACAAGATCGCGAGAGATGCAAGTGTCGAGTTAGGTAAGCAAGTATCGACCAATCACATTGCCGGCTTATACATTTGGCAGTTCTGCTGGCCCGTTCGCAGGGGCTATTTATCAATGGAATAACTTTTTTTCTTCTTCTGTCTCTCACGATAACCAACCATCCCTGGCTTCGTCGTCTTCTCTGGCTTTTCTTTCTTTCTGTTCTTTTTCTGACAGGTATACCGAATTCGAACAATCACAAACCCCGCAATGCGGTCCTTTGATTCAACTTGTCATCTTGGTCTGCACCTCCCCGCTCTCCATAAAAATGTCAGGTGTCATATTTGTTTTTCTTGTCCGTCGCAAATCTGTTTACTCGAGGCAGCATGAGATGAGAGACGACTCAGATTGTCACCACCAGCTATGTGACACGGAAAGGAGCTGCTGGGAAAAGGGAAGGGGGGGAAAAAGCCTTCACAAGTCCCATGTGTCAGGCAGGGCTTCCACTTTACAGCGGAATGAAACCTGCCAAAAAGCGTGTTTTCCATTGGACCCTATGGGGCTAAAGGGGCTTCCCGGCAGAGAATAAGTACAAGCAACGAAGAAAAAAATACAAAAAGAACAAAAAGAAAAGACGGAAAGACGGAAAGACGGAAAGGACGAAAGAAAGAATGAAGCCAGCTCCGTTCGGGTAACCATGCCAAGTGACCTTTACGCTCCGTGATTGGTTCGAGATGTGACTCGAAAAGCGAGTTGTTGTGAGAAAAGAAGAAACAACGTATAGGTATCACAGCGCCCGTGGCGGCGAATCGTGGTGGATTTCTCCGCAACGGTGAGCCCGACGCTGTGATTTCTGCTGCTGCCAATCGGGAGGCCAAGGGGGGGGGCAGGGGCCACAGGGCAAAGCTGAGGAAAGCCCAGTCATGATGTTTCTCCCACCTTTGTCCTCGATGGGTTGATGGGCAGGTTGCATGGTAAAAACTGATGCTGATGCAACTTGAGTTCGATATGCGGACATGACATACGATGGTCACGGCACGCAATGCCACCCCAGGAGCAAGAAAAGGGTCACCATTCCCAGAAAGCCGGGAACTTTCTCGCTTTCTGCGGATCTCACTCATAAAGGGAGGAGGAGTGGGGAGGGCGAAACGGAATTTCCTGAAATATGCGTGACAAAGCCTCGTTTTCTCTCCCTCCCAACACGCGTTGGTTCCTTACATGTGTGACATGGTTATCGGTCACCAAAAAAAAAAAAAAAAAAAAAACTCAAGGCTAAAGCTGTGCGTCAGGGCAGGCCCATCTGTTTGTAGCAAGGCTAGGGCATCAAGCCTTGTCTATTCTAATTTCTACCTAGGTAGGTACAGGAGAAAAGGGAGTTCAGGGTTGGAGCAATCAGCAGCATTCAGCATGGGGCACGACGGCCCATTTTTATATACCGTCTTCAGCTTTGATGCCGGGCTGTCGTCGGGTTCTTTTATGTTTTGTTTGTGGGCATGGACTATGCTGTTTGTCAGTCAGCATTGCCGTTTGTCGTTGTTGAACGCGGGCCGTTTTGCAGAATTAAAAAAGAACAAGAAGAAGCCGAGCTCGGTGGTCACTTGCATCACTGGCATCACTGGCATCACTGGCATACTGGCATCCCCATCACTGGCATCAATTCAGAAAGAAACGCTCTACTTTGCCGCAGACCATGGGACGGGAGGAGTCTGCAACCAGCAGCCAAGGTACGATCCGAATCCTGACACCTGCCAATGCCATGGCTCCTTCTGGTTGCTGCCAGTCGTCCGTATACCATGCCTTCGATTCAAGCTTCGACTCGCCTTCTGCCTTGACTTCATCATGGCCATCAGCAATTTCCCCGCGCGCGTGGTCTCCTTCATCTGCCCAGGTTGGCTCTCCCATCATGACGTCGTTTGTGGAAGTGATTTTGCAGTGCAACAAATTTCAGCAAAACGTCGGTTCGCTGTATGAGTTTTGGGTTCTGGACCACGACTCCCCTGTTGGATACATGCTTCCCCGGTTCGTCGGTCAAATGGTGTGGGCGAGTACGGGCTTTGAAGTCAATGACGCGAAAAGGAGAGTCCATCTGAAGCCCAACGTCGACCCGGGAGAGGATGTCTTTACTGCCTGCCAAAGGGAGTTTGTACGGCTGTGTCGACTCAACATGACCAGGGTGGACGGGGTGAAGAAATGGGTCAAGACGTGGGATATCGAGGGCGACGCGGAGCATCACCCCATTCATGGCCTCGGTGTCCATCTCGTTGGTCTCAAGATACCGTCTCCTCTTCGCGGTGTCTTTGGCATTGTCACGGCTGGAACGCACATGAACATGTACACGATGAAGGGCGGGGTCGGCGGCGGCGGCGGCGGCGGCGGCGAGGCGCGGATGCATATCTGGGTGGCCAAACGGTCAGAGAACGTCACATATGCGGGGAAGCTTGACCAGCTGGTGGCGGGAGCCATGGGCCCCGGAGACGACAACAACGCGATGAAGGTTCTGAGGAGAGAGGCCATGGAGGAGGCCGGCTTGACGGTGCATGTCGAGACGGGGCACGTCAGCCGGGAGGGCGAGTACGTCGGGACGGTTCAGCGCGGACCGTGGATTTCCTTCTTTGACAAGAAGGACGGGATTGCCGGCAGCGAGCACGGGCAGCTGGAGCCGGGGATTCGCTTCACGTTTGATCTGGAAGTAGACGCAGGGTTTGTGCCAGAGCCGTGCGAGCCCGAGTCGATAGCTGGCTTCGTGTTGAAGAATGTTGACGAGGTCAAGCACGATCTCAAAAGTAGGGAATGGAAGCCCAACTGCGCGCTCGTGATGCTCGATTTCCTCTTGCGCAAGGGTCAGGTGCGGCCCGAGGAAGATGCATTTTTTGGGCATCTGAAACCTGCGCTGCAGCGTCAACTGCCGTTTAGACGGGTTTGACGTTTTTCCTCCTTCATCATCTTCTCCCTTCTTCTTTTCCGCCTCTGTGCGGCGGGTGGATTGTCGGACGTATCGGAATCAATAGCGGTGATTGACGTTGAGCAGGCGAAGCCTAAGGTGTTTTGTGTTTGTGTTTGTGTTTGTGTCCGTGTCTGTGTCTGTGTCTGTGCTTGTGTTTGTGTTGCTTGGTATGTGTGTTTGTTCGGCGTCATTGTGTTGCTTGGACGTCTTGCTCCGAGTGCCTGAAGCTACCCGGGAGGGCCGTACACGTGTACATGTGTACCTTGGTCCTTGGACCACCTTGCACGAGCAAACATTGTTGCGCGGACCTGCATCGCTGCCTATTTTGTGCATTATGCTTGTACGCACTTGTCCATGTACAGTTGCGTATATCCATCGGCCCAGCTCAACCGGAATGCCAACGCGGCAGACCTTGCTCGCATACGAGTCTTACCCGCCCACAAAGCCAAGAAAGCGCACTCAACGACACCCGTGGCATGACCCAAGATGCAAGACGGGAATCCATCACACAACCCACGCAGGACTCGGGAGTCAGGATAGCCGAGAGGATCAAATCATGTGGGACGGCCCAGCAAAAAGAAAAAGAAAAGAAAAAAAAAACCGCGATGCTTCAGGCAAGGTCGACAGATGATGGCGTGTCCTCCATGTCGTGTTTCGTCGTGTTCCGCCAGACCAGATTCCCTCGGCCTTTTTTCCGCCGTTCCGAGTCCAGAATCAGAGCTCCCCGTGGCGACGTCACGCCATGAAAGGCGTCAAGATGTTAGATGTTACGCCCCCCTCGGCTGCACGGCTGTTTCGTCCGGCGGGAGCTGCATCCGCTGCTCGTAAAGGTCGTTCAACGGGTCGTTCCATGGATCGAGGACCGTGGTGGACCGAACTGCTTCATCCCGGAGTGGGCGCCGGATTGGATGTGCCTGGGCAGGCAACGCCGGCTGATTCCCCGGAATCCTCCCCGCAAAACAAATAAATAAAATGGAAGATAAATTGACAAACACATGAGAATTCAGCCCATCCCCTTTTCAGCTCCTCGGCAATCTTGGTGGAGCCGTCTCCCGGATCGGAGACTTTTGAACCGGTGTCTAGGACAGTTTGCGCGCGCCTTTACCGCCGTGAGGTTGCTTCGCTCCGAACGAATTTCTCGCTTTATTTCGTTATTCTTTTCTTTTCTATTTTCTGTTTCATTTCCCTTTTTTTTCTTTTTGGTCGTCTTCAGGGAAAAAA
>SRPW01000520.1:0-19982 GCA_018360225.1 Claviceps pusilla | reverse complement strand
TAATATAGCGCTTATAAGCTACTATAGAGGCCTTTCTAAGTTAATAACCTATAGCTACTATAGCACTAAATAAGCTAAGCCTAACCTAATATACTATATAAGGTATATAATAAAGGTTATATACTAGAATATATAGAAGAAAACCTACCTTATATATTTAGCGCTAAAAACCTAACCTAAAGCTAATATAATAGCAATATAGAAGCTAGGAACTATAGATAGTAAACTACCTAACCCTAGCCTTAGCTACTTTTAACTTACTACTTAGAGTAGCTAAACTATAATTTATATAAACTACTAGTATAAAGCTAAGGTATAGTTAATATATATAGGTAAGGATTAGTGCTTAATAATACTAGTAGGATACTATATTTATTTAATATACTCCCCTACCTATAAACCTAATTAAATATTACCTCTCTTTAACTTTATAGTAGCCCTACCTTTAAACTATAGTATTTTTATTAAAGACTTTAACTAATACTACTTACTTTAAAACTATTATAAATAAACCTTAATAAAAAGCAACACACTCCTTATAATAGTAATGCAATAGTAGCTTAGACTTATAATGCTATAGGGTAAAGTAACCTAAAGAATATAGGGTAAAAGGGATAGCACTATTAACTATATATAAGTTACTAATAATATAGAAGTTAAATTCCTAAAAGGACTAGACCTTACTAAATCTAACTATATACTACAGTTAATCTATATTAGTGCTAGTCTAAGGCTAGGCAGTAACTATCTACTTTATTTTAAGTAGCTATATATAGAAAATAATCTTATAATAGCTAAGGTAGCAACATAGTTTTACTGTAAACTTACTAAACCTCTACTTTATATACTAATAGAAGTTAATAATTATATAGAATAAATAATAGCTAAGCTTTAAGCTATTGTAAATCTAGTAGTCCTAAGGGAACCCTAAAGCAGCCCTAAGCTAAATCTATAGTAGAATTACTATACTAAAGAAGCTACCTAAAATGCAAAGAAAGCGCTAAGGTAGTAGCAGACCTCCTACACTAAAGAGAACTAATAACTTACCACTAACGTAGCCTAGATGTAGAACTAAGTTATTAGCAATAAATAGCATAGTGCCTAGCACTCTACTATTAAGGCAGTAACTATATACTAAGGAAGCCTATAGAAACTTAAGCGCTAGGTATAGCTCTATAGTAGACTACTACTAGAATAATAGCAAATCCTAACCCTTATTTAAAGTAAGGGATTAGATACTACTATTGCTAAATTATACTAAGAGAAAGTAGCTATACTAGCTAACTATTTCTTCCCTTCCTCCTAAGCCTAGCTAAATAATATACTAAATAACCTTAATAACTGCCTTAATACTATAACATTCCTAATAAAGGACTACTTTAATATTAATAAAATCTATAGTATTATTAAAAGCTTAGTAAGTTAAAAGGCACCTAAACTTAATAAACTTCTAGCTAGCTACCTTAAAGTATATAGTAAGCCCTTAGCTAGAACCCTTATATACCTACTTAATATATACTACTATATTAGCTACTACTTAGCGCTATTCTAAAAGGTAAAAGTAGTTATCCTATATAAACTAGGTAAAACCCTAGTAGAATAATAAAGGGTAGGAGCCTAGCGCCCTATTTTACTTCTTAGTATTATTAAAAAGGTATTAAAAGCAGTAATAGTAAGCTAGCTTACCCTTATAGCTAAGTTAGGTAAGGCTTTACTTAACCTATAAATAGGTAATAGGGCAAATAGATTAATAGAAGTTACACTAAGTATTTTAGTAAAATTAGTATAGGCAGTGTAGTACTATAGCAGTATTACATTACTACTTTAGTTAAATATATTAGCAGCCTTTAATACTATCTATTATAAGTAGTTATCTTATACCCTTATTACTACTAGCATCCTTATATAGATTATAGTATAGACCTACTCCTTTACTGCTAAATATATAGCTAGCCTTTTTTTTAATAATAAATCTATAAGCCCTTTACCTATAACTATAGAGGTACTATAGGGGTTACCTATCTCCCCTATTCTATTCCTACTCTATATTGCCTTATTATATATAAAGCTCTAGGCAGTATAATCTATGCTTATTATAGGATTTTCTAATAATATAAATATACTAGTATATAGATAAATAGTAGAGGAGACATAGAACTGCCTTAAGACTGTATAATTAATTTACTAAAAGTAGTTTAAGGAATTAGGCCTTAAGTTTAACCTAGGAAAGAGTAAACTTATATACTTTACTAAATAACGCGCTACTATTATAATGCTAGTCTAGCTTAGTATTAATATAATATAACTAATTTAATTTACCTACTTCCTTAGAGTATAGGTTTATTATAAACTCTACTAAAAGGTATATTAGAACTAAGTTAAGTTAAAACTACTATAGCAGTAGCTTGCTCTTATATTACTAATAGCTTTAACTTAAGGATACTTACTATATAATATAAGGCTTCTATATATATAGGTTATTTAGAGTATTATTATATATAGTATAGGATTATACTATACCCCTACTAATATTAGTAGTAAAGTATAGGGTATAGCTAAGGTATTTATTTCTAAATAGACTAAGTGCTTAAGGATAGTAACTAATGCCTTTAAGGCTATGCTATATGCCTTAGTTAAAACTAAAGCAGTAATAGCTTTAATTAACCTTTACCTTAACTACTATTTACTATACTTTTATTAATAAATAAAGGCTAATAGAATAGCTAAGTAAATATATAGTATATATACTATAATAGTAGCTTAACTTTAATATAAATTAGTATACTAGGGATATAGACGCCTACTATAGTAGAATAACTACCTAAACTATATATTATTTCTAAACTAGCTCTATAACTACTTATTAAAACTATCCTTAACTAAAGCACTAGCCCTAAAATAGAAGGACTACTAATACTAGAAAAGAACTACTATATAGGCATGCTAAACTTATATTAGCTATATAGCAGTAAAGCTTAACCCTAACTTTACCTCTACTGCTAAAGTTATTTACCTTTACTTAGGCCTTACTAAGTATAAATTTATAGTGCTTATATAAATATATATAGAATAAATTAGACTTAATGCCTTTTTTTTTAGCTAATGCATTTCTAAGGTAGAATTACTAATATATAGCTACTAGGCTAATAATAAAGACTATTACTATGTTTTACTATCTTATAAAAATTTTAACTATCTCTACCCTATTAATATAGGTATACACTTAATATAAAACTAGTGTAAAGTTAGGGAGGCTTTTAAAAATAATAAGCTAGTAACTATTCTTATTAAGTAGCTTGTTTTAATAGGGTATATTCTTTAGTTTTAGCTTATAAAAAGCTTATAAGATTAGTAGGCTAAGGATATTAAGGATATAATATAATGCAGTACCTAGCATAGTATAGACATAGAGGCGGAGGGAAGCTATGCAATAGGCTAAGCGCTTAAGTCTCCTGTTTTACACTATACACTCTCCTATAATGCTAGTTAAGTTTAGCTAGCGGTGCACTACTTCTTACAATTAGAACTAGCGCGGAGCTACTATGGCTCCGCTATAGAACATAGAAAAAGGTTGTATATAGGTTTTCCTCCCTGTTTTAGGGTTTTTCCTATATAGTTTAAGTAGCGGTGGTACTAGTATTGGGCTCACAAGCCTGACTAGTGTAATAATAATAATAATAATTAACCTTACTATTATTTAATAAGCCTATTATAGTTAAAAATTTAAAAGAAGTAGTTAAATAAGTAATAAAGAAAGCTATTAGTATTAAAAATACTATAGCTTTAAGCTAAGCTAATATTATTATTAAAAATACTACCTAAATACTAATTTAATAAATTTAAGCTATAATAATAATAATACTACTTTATATTTATTATAAAACTATTATTAAAAGTAATACTATAGCTAAAGTAGTATAAAACTACTTACTTAAAAAAACTATTATAGTTATTAATTAAGCTATAGGTATTAATATAGCTATAGTAGTATACTACCTTTATAGTAGTAATACTATAATTATATTCTATAATATAGTAAAACTCTATACTAATAATATAGCCTAGATTAGCACTGCTTTTAAGCTAGAAATAATACTAAACTAATATATATTTAGTATTATTATTAAAGGCTTTTTAGTATATTATATATAGAACTAAGAAAAGGATTATATTCTTTAAAATATAATTATAGCTAATAAATAGAGTTCTATTAAAGTTATAGTATAGAAACTATATAATACTATAACTTAATCCCCCTTAATTATTATAGTTAATAGTATTAATATAGTAAATAGGCTATACTATATTAGAATTATCTATAAAGCTAAAATATTTAAAGCTAAACTTTATAATAATACTATTTACCCTTATTAATACTTTAAGTGCTTTAAATTTAGCTATATAGCTATATATTATATAGCGCCCCTATAGTGTAGCTATTATATATTTAGCTAGTATAAGGGGGGTAAGTAGATTTACTTAGTGTTATTAAGAGCTATATAAAAATACTATATTAACTATTTAGGTCCTTACCCTATATAGTTCTATATATATAATATTATAAATAAATAATAAAACTATATATATACTATATACCTAGTATAGCCCCTAGCCTTTACTAAACCTTTTATATTAAAAAAAAATAGTTAAATAAAAGTGCCTAGCTATAGCTAGAGATATAATACTAATAACCTATTATTATAAAAGGCTTTACTATAAAAGTAAGTAAATAGACTATATACTTACCTCCCTAAATTAAGACTAGAATTAATATAATAATTATAGGCTACTATAAAGGCTTTTCTAAATTAATAACCTATAGCTACTATAGTATTAAATAAGCTAAGCCTAACCTAATATATTATATAAAGTATATAATAAAAGTTATATACTAAAATATATAAAAAAAAACCTACTTTATATATTTAGTACTAGAAACCTAACCTAAAGCTAATATAATAATAATATAGGAGCTAGGAACTATAAATAGTAAACTACCTAACCTTAGCTTTAGCTACTTTTAACTTATTACTTAAAGTAGCTAAACTATAATTTATATAAACTATTAGTATAGAGCTAAGGTATAGTTAATATATATAGGTAAGAATTAGTGCTTAATAATATTAGTAGAATACTATATTTATTTAATATACTCCTCTACCTATAAACCTAATTAAATATTACTCTTTCTTAACTTTATAGTAGCCTTACCTCTAAACTATAGTATTTTTATTAGTAACTTTAACTAATACTACTTACTTTAAAATTATTATAGCTAAACCTTAATAAAAAGCAATATACTTTTTATAATAATAATATAATAGTAGCTTAGGCTTATAATACTATAAGGTAAAGTAATTTAAAAAATATAAAGTAAAAGGGATAGTATTATTAACTATATATAAGCTATTTATAATATAAAAGTTAAATTCCTAAGAGAATTAAACTTTATTAAATTTAATTATATACTATAGTTAATTTATATTAGTACTAATTTAAAGCTAGGTAATAACTATTTACTTTATTTTAAATAGCTATATATAAAAAATAATCTTATAATAGCTAAGGTAGTAATATAGTTTAATTATAAACTTACTAAACCTTTACTTTATATATTAATAGAAGTTAATAATTATATAGAATAGATAATAGCTAAGCTTTAAGCTATTATAAACCTAGTAATTCTAAGGGAACCCTAAGGTAGTTTTAAGCTAAATTTATAGTAGAACTACTATACTAAAGAAGCTACTTAAAATATAAAAAGAGTATTAAAATAATAGTAAACCTTCTATATTAAGGAGAATTAGTAGCTTACTACTAATATAGCTTAAATATAAAGCTAAGTTATTAGTAATAAATAGTATAGTACTTAGTGCTTTATTATTAAGGTAGTAACTATATATTAAGGAAGTCTATAGAAACTTAAGCGCTAAGTATAGCTTTATAGTAAACTACTATTAAAATAATAGTAAATTCTAACCCTTATTTAAAGTAAAAAACTAAATACTACTATTACTAAATTATATTAAGAGAAAGCTACTATACTAGCTAACTATTTCTTCCCTTCCTCCTAAGCTTAGCTAAATAATATATTAAAAAACCTTAATAACTACCTTAATATTATAATATTCTTAATAAAAAATTACTTTAATATTAATAAAATCTATAGTATTATTAAAAGCTTAGTAAGTTAAAAGGCACTTAAACTTAATAAACTTTTAGCTAATTACTTTAAAGTATATAGTAAGCCCTTAGCTAGAACCCTTATATACCTATTAAATATATATTACTATATTAATTATTACTTAGCTTTATTTTAGAAAGTAAAAGTAGTTATTTTTTATAAACTAAATAAAACCTTAGTAAAATAATAAAAAATAAAAGCTTAATACTTTATTTTACTTCTTAATATTATTAAAAAGGTATTAAAAGTAATAGTAATAAGCTAGCTTATCTTTATAGCTAAGTTAAGTAGAGCATTACTTAATTTATAAATAAGTAATAGGGTAAATAAATTAATAAAAGTTATATTAAGTATTTTAGTAGGATTAGTATAGGTAGTATAGTATTATAGTAGTATTATATTACTACTTTAGTTAAATATATTAATAGCTTTTAATACTATTTATTATAAATAGTTATTTTATACCCTTATTATTATTAGTATTTTTATATAAATAATAGTATAAATCTATTCCTTTACTATTAAATATATAGCTAGCCTTTTTTTTAATAATAAATTTATAAGCCCTTTATTTATAACTATAGGGGTACTATAAAGGTTACTTATTTCTTTTATTCTTTTCCTACTTTATATTACTTTATTATATATTAAGCTTTAAGTAGTATAATTTATACTTATTATAGAATTCTTTAATAATATAAATATATTAATATATAAATAAATAGTAAAGGAAATATAAGACTACCTTAAGGCTATATAGTTAATTTACTAAGAGTAGTTTTAGGAATTAGGCCTTAAGTTTAACCTAGGAAAGAGTAAACTTATATACTTTACTAAATAGTATACTATTATTATAATATTAATCTAACTTAATACTAATATAGTATAATTAATTTAATTTACCTACTTCCTTAAAGTATAGGTTTATTATAAACTTTATTAAAAAGTATATTAAAGCTAAGTTAAATTAAAACTACTATAGTAGTAACTTACTCTTATATTATTAGTGGCTTTAACTTAGGGATATTAATATATAATATATAGCTTCTATATATATAGGTTATTTAGAGTATTATTATATATAATATAGAATTATACTATACCTTTACTAATATTAGTAGTAAAGTATAGGGTATAGCTAAGGTATTTATCTTTAAATAAACTAAATACCTAAGAATAGTAATTAATGCTTTTAAGGCTATACTATATACCTTAGTTAAAACTAAGGTAGCTATAGCTTTAATTAACCTCTACCTTAACTACTATTTACTATACTTTTATTAATAAATAAAGGCTAATAGGATAGCTAAGTATATATATAGTATATACACTATAATAGTAGCTTAACTTTAATATAAACTATTATACTAAGGATATAGCTACTTACTATAATAAAATAACTACTTAAACTATATATTATTTCTAAATTAGCTTTATAATTATTTACTAAAACTATTCTTAATTAAAGTACTTACTTTAAAATAAAAAAACTACTAGTATTAAAAAAGAACTACTATATAGGCATACTAAATTTATATTAACTATATAGTAATAAAACTTAACCCTAACTTTACCTTTACTATTAAAATTATTTACCTTTACTTAAGCCTTATTAAATATAAATCTATAGCGCTTATATAAATATATATAGAATAAATTAGGCTTAATACCTTCCTTTTTAACTAATATATTTCTAAAGTAGTTTTACTAATATATAGCTATTAGGCTAATAATAAGGACTACTACTATATTTTACTATCTTATAAGAATTTTAATTACCTTTACCCTATTAACACTAGTATATACTTAGTATATAACTAATATAAAGTTAGGGAGGTATTAAAATATAATAAGCTAGTAACTATACTTATAAAGTAGCTTATATTAATAGGGTATATTCTTTAATTCTAACTTACTAAAAGTTTTTAAGATTAATAAGCTAAAAATACTAAAGATTTAATAAGAAGTAGCACTTAGTATAGTATAGGCATAAAAATACTAGGGAGCTATATAGATATTATAGCTAAAATAAATTATTATAACATATAACTTATATTTACTAGTATATAAAAAATAGTAGCCTAAGAAATAAAGAAAAATAAGTATAATACTTCTACACTAGCCTTTAGCCTATATTCTATTACCCCTCTCCTCCCCCCCCCTCTCCTCCCCCCCCCTTTTTTTCTTTAAATTATTCTTTACCTTTACTACTATATAGCTTTATATAGCTATTAAGCTAAGCCTATAAACCTTCTATAAAATCTCTCCTAAAATATTATTTTACTCCTTTAGTATATTAATAATATAGTAAGCCTATAATAATATCTTACTCTTAACTAAAGTTAAGGCTAAAACTACTATAGCACTATTAGTAGCTTATACTACTATATTAGTAAATAAGCCTACCTACTTTATAAGCTAAACTACCTTTTTTTAAGTAGTATTATACTCCTTAGCTTACCTATAAGTTAATACTATATTAATATTATAGTTAAACTATAGCTAAGCTACCTTATACTTATATTAATAGGCTCTTTAAAAGCATAAAGGTTTTATATATTTATTACTTACTTAGTAGCCTTTTAATATAATATAATATTTTAATTTAGCTATAGAACTAATTAGCTTTTATTTAGCTACTAATATAAATAAAAGATATAATACTTATACTTAAATAAGTTTTTTTTACTTTTATATACTTAAAGTATATACTACTAATACCTATTTAAATTAGTAATAGTAATAGCTTAGGTTAAAAAAGAGTACTAACCTTTAATACTATAGTACTGTTTTTTAATATTTTTAGCTTATATTAAGCAAGCTTTATAAGGCTAAGCCTATAATTAGCCTAGCTATAAATAAGTTAGTAGCAATAGTATATTAAAAAGGGAATAATATTTACTTTAAGTATAATAATTAATTTATTTATAAGGGTAAATAGTATTTTTAATAACGCTATAGTTAGTTAAGGGTAGTAATAGGGTAGTACTACTATAAAAATAGAAATAGGGATATACTTATAATAAAAGTAATAAATAAAGAAGAAAGAAAGAAAGAAAAAGCCTAAAAATAAGGAGAAAAGAGTAAATATAGTGTTTTTTTCTCTTTTTATTATATAATTTATAGGTAGTTAATAGTTAGTTTAATAATAACTAGCTACTAGCTAGTATAGCTATTGCTATAAAGGCATAAAAGCTAAAGAAAGGTTTTAAGTAAGGAGGTAGTAACCTAAGGGAATTAGCTAGAAACTAATATAAAAGATAGGCTAAGCGCTTAAGGTAACTTACTATAACTTATAAACTACCCCTATAGGTAATCTATATTATTACTATACCTTTACTAACTTAGTCTAATTCCTATTTTATACTATACACTCTTTTATAATACTAATTAAGTTTAGCTAGTAGTGTACCACTTTTTATAATTAAAACTAGCATAGAGCTACTATAGCTCCGCTATAGAATATAGAAAAAGGTTATATATAGGTTTTCCTCCCTATACTAGGGTTTTTCCTATATAGTTTAAGTAGCGGTGGTACTAGTATTAGGCTCATAAGCCTGACTAGAGTAATAATAATAATATATTATAGCTAAGGAAGGTATATTTATATATATTTTAAAAAAATACTAAAAATTAAAGTTTTTCATAAATATATTATAGTTTTATATTAAAAGTATTAGAAAATCCTTAAGGAAGGTAGTTTAGTTTTATTTATAGGTAAAGGGGTATATTAAGTATATATTAGTCCTATAAAGAGTAATTAAGTATTAGTTATTATTAATTTATATTAACTATAACTTAGGTTTATAGTAATAATAAATAAATATAGCTATATAGCCTTTTTATATTATAAGCTAGTAATAGCTTATGCTTAAAGCTAAAGGGGGTTAGTTATTACTATATAGTTTTTATATTATAATTATATTAATTCTAAGTTAAAAGCGTAGTATAATATAAATAAAATATAACTTCTTTTATATATTTTAATATATAATCTTTATTATTTAAATATAATAAAAATAGTTTATAAGGTAAAGCTTATTAAGTGTGATGGATTCAAGCTGGAGGCTTAGATACTTAGCGGAGCAGGAGAGGAGCATATAAGGCAACCCACTGTACCTATAGGGTAAACCCTATAAATATATATTATATATAAAATAAGTATATAGTAAAGGGAAATAATAGTTTTTCCTTTCTTTTTAAAAATAATAATAACTTTATTAATATTAAATTATAGTTACTATTTAAGCTAATTTATAATAATTATTATTTATTATAATATTACTTATAATATTTATTTTTATCTATATAATATAATAAATCCTTAGTATTATAAATAAATAGCTTAATTAAGTAATATATAAAACTTACACTATATTTATAAAACTATTACTTTAATAATAGCTTAGCTTAAGGAATTATACTATTATATAGCCTTAGTAAACTATGTATTCTATATAAATACTTTAATATATATTAACTAAGAATAACTTAAGTATAAGCTACTCTTAATAGAAAACCTTTATAATAAAAATAAGGCTTTATTTTAAGCTTAGTAAAGCCTCAAGTTTATAAGCTAAAGGCTAACTTAAACTTTATTAATACTAACTATAATAAATAGTTCTTTATTTACTAAAACCTATTACTTAAGATTTAAATATAAATAGCTTTATTCTTTAAGCTTAGTAGTAATTATTAATATATATTAAGCTATTTTTTAAGTACCTTAATACTATATTTATAAACCCTTACTAAAAGGAATATATAATAATAAGGTTAAACTAACTTAAATAATATTTAAATAAATAGTTTATAGATTTTTTTATTTACTTTAAATAAAAGTTATACTTTATAAAGAGAAGTATATAAGTAAATATAATAAAACTTATAAATCTTTAAGTAAAACTTAATAAATAAATAAAGGATTATTATATAAGCTATAGTATTCCTTATTTTAATTACTATACTATAGTTATATAATATTATAGTTTTACTTTAAATATTAACTTATATTAAATTAAGAAATATGTTAAAGCTTATTACTACCTTTACTTTAAGTATAATTAAAATAGTAATATAGCTATAATAAATATTAATTTTACTAGCTTTTTAAAATCTAAAAACAGTTATAAATTCTTTAGTAAAGGTTAGCTAAGTATTAAGTTTAAAGATACTAAAGATATAATTTAAGTTACCTAGGTATTATAGAATATTATTAAACACTATAAAGCTATTTACTAGTATTTATATTATAATAGTAATAATTACTTAATTTAAAGTTATATATAGCTTTCTACTTATTACTTAATAAAAAGATTAAATATTAAAGCTTTAAATACTTTTAATAAAAAAGTACTAAGTATTAATAATAACTTTAAATTAAAAAAAAAAGCTTTATTATATAAATTTTAGTAATAAAATATAAATTAATAATATTAGCTTATACTATATCTATAATAATAATAGCTTAAATATTTATAAAAAGAAATATTATATAAAAAAAGTATTATTTCTTCTTTTTTTTTATATAATAGTTTTAAGTTTATTAATACTTAAATAAATAATAATTATAATAGCTATATTATTATAAGTAAAAGTATAGTTTAAAGGCTAGGCCTTTAGTGTATTACTTTAGCTTAACTATATACCCTTATGACTATTATAATAGTTATATAATATAGCTATACTAATACTTTTTAATACTTAAAAATTATAAATTTTATTTAATTTAATACTAATTTAAATAAAGAGTTATTCCCTATAGTATCCTATATAATTCTAAGCCTTTTATAAAATTATATTCTAAAGGTACTATAAATAGCTTAAAATAATATTATATTATATATTACTAAATACCTTCTTATTATTTATATATATAGTAACTTAAAGATTTATACCTTAAATACCTAAGGAATAAACTTATTAATAACTACTATTATAAAATTAGTATATACTAAGTTAGCCTACTATATACTTTAATTAAATAAAATAAGTAGTATTATATTTATTAGTTTATAAAAAATTAATATTATTTTTATATTTATAGTAAACTTGATAGCTTTAAAGAAAAATAAAGACCTTTTCTTTTTATTAAATAAACTAGCTAATTTTAAGAATTTATTTTATAAAAAAAACACTAATACCTTACCTTCTTACTAAAAATAAGCTAATTACTATATTTATTTATTATAAAATTTTGATAGTAGCTTACTAAACCTACTTTAAGTATTATTATATAATATACTCTAAAATTAGCTATTAGAAATATAGAAATAAATTATAAATCTAATAAATAAAAGCTAGATTTAGGCTTTCTCCTTTTTAATAGCTATATTAATACTTTTAGTTAAAAAAGTAAATAAAAGCTAGTATTTTTATATAAACTATAAAGTATTAAATAAGATTATAAACTAAGATTAATATTTATTATTACTTATTAAAGAGGCTTTATATTCCTTAGCAAGTATATAATAGTTTATAAAATTAAATATTTATACTATATTTTACTACTTATATATAGTAAAGAGGGATAAAGCTTTAATAGCCTTTTATATATATTTTAGCTTTTTTAAATAGCTTATTTACCCCTTTAGCTTAACTAAGGTACTTATAATATTTTAATATTATATTAATAAAGCCTTAAAGAATACCCTAAAGGTTTATATAATAGCTTATTTTAATAATATCCTTATTTATACTAATAATATATATAAAAAGTATATAAAATATATAAAGGAGATTCTCTTTCACTTATAATAAGCTAGCTTATATTTTAATATTAGTAAGTATATATTTTATATAATAAAGGTAAAATACCTAGGATTTATAGTTTAAGCTAGCTATATAATATAACTAAACTTAGCTAAAGTAGCTATAATTTATAAGTAAAAGGCACTAATATAGTTATAAAGTATATATAGCTTTTTAAGCTTTATAAACTTTTATTAGGAATTTATAGCAAACTTTTTAAATTTTATTAAGCCTTTACTTAATTTTATTTAAAAAAGGTTTTATTTATTTAGTTCTTAGTATATTAAATAATCTTTTAATTCCCTAAGGATATATTTTTAGTAGCTTTAATTCTAACTTAATAAAACTCTATATTAAATATAGTAGTTAAGGTTAATATATTAAAAAAGATACTTAGGGGTTATATTTTATAATATAATATAATAAGTATACTATAGCTAATAGCTTATTACTCTATATAATTTATAGCCTTTTAATAAAACTATATAATTTATAATAAAGAATTAAACCTACTTTTCGCGATTTCGCCCGCACTGCAGTAGCGACGCAGAACTAACTCTAAACCTCTTAAAAAGTATAGAAAAAGAATTACTATATTTATTTTACCTTATCTTTAATAGTATATTAATACTAGAGTATAGGTATAATAGATAAGGTAATACTAATAAATATTAATAATAGAAATTATAGCCTTATATAAAGCTACTACTACCCTTTTATAAGGTAGGGTAGCTTTATATTAATAATACCCTAAGTTACTTTTACACTACTACCTATATATAAGTAAATACTAAACTACCTTATAGTTAAATATAATAAAATTACTAAGCTTATACTAGCTATAATACTAAAGAGTATATAAAATATTATTTTTTATATTAATAATATAGCCTTAATACAAGCCTAATATAAACTCTTTATACCCTAAACCCTCTTTAAAACACTAATAATAATATTAACTTTATTATTACTTAATAAACTTATTATAATTAAAAATTTAAAAGAAGTAGTTAAATAAGTAATAAAGAAAGCTATTAATACTAAAAACACTATAGCCCTAAGCTAAGCTAATATTACTACTAAAAATACTATTTAAATACTAATTTAATAAATTTAGGCTATAATAGTAATAATACTATCTTATATTTACTATAAAATTATTATTAAAAGTAATACTATAGCTAAAGTAGTATAAAACTACTTATATAAAGAAACTATAGTAGCTATTAATTAAGCTATAAATACTAATATAGTAATAGTAGTGCGCTACCTTTATAATAATAACACTATAATTATATTTTATAATATAATAAAACCCTATACTAATAATATAGCCTAAGTTAGCACTACTTTTAGGCTAAAAGTAACACTAAACTAATATATATTTAGTATTATTATTAAAGGCTTTTTAGTATATTATATATAAAACTAAGAAAAGGATTATATTTTTTAAAATATAATTATAACTAATAAATAGGGTTCTATAAAGATTATAGTATAGAAACTATATAGCACTATAACTTAATCCCCCTTAATTATTATAGTTAATAGTATTAATATAGTAAATAGGCTATATTACACTAGAATTATTTATAAAGCTAAAATATTTAAAGCTAAACTTTATAATAATACTATCTACCTCTATTAATACTTTAAGTGCTTTAAATTTAGCTATATAGCTATATATTATATAGCGCCTTTATAGTATAGCTATTATATATTTAGTTAGTATAAGGGGGGTAAGTAGACTTACTTAGCGCTATTAGAAGCTATATAGGAATACTATATTAACTACTTAAGTCCTTACTTTATATAGTCCTATATATATAATATTATAAATAAATAATAGAACTATATATACACTATATACCTAGCATAGCCCCTAGCCTTTACTAAACCTTTTATACTAAAAAAAAATAGTTAAATAAAAGTGCTTAGCTATAGCTAAAGATATAATACTAATAACCTATTATTATAAAAAGCTTTATTATAAAAGTAAGTAAGTAAACTATATACCTACCTTTTTAAATTAAAATTAAAATTAATATAGTAATTATAAGCTACTATAAAGGCTTTCCTAAGCTAATAACCTATAGCTACTATAGTATTAAATAAGCTAAGCCTAACCTAATATACTATATAAAGTATATAATAGAAATTATATACTAAAATATATAGAAAAAAACCTACCTTATATATTTAGCGCTAAAAACCTAACCTAAAGCTAATATAATAGTAATATAGAAGCTAGGAACTATAAATAGTAAATTACCTAACCTTAGCCTTAGCTGCTTTTAACTTACTACTTAGGGCAGCTAAACTATAATTTATATAAATTATTAGTATAGGGCTAAGGTATAGTTAATATATATAGGTAAGGATTAGTACTTAATAATATTAGTAGGATACTATATTTATTTAATATACTTCCCTACCTATAAACCTAATTAAATATTACCCCTTTTTAACTTTATAGTAGCTTTACCTTTAAACTATAGTATTTTTATTAGTAACTTTAACTAATACTATTTACTTTAGAATTATTATAGCTAAACCTTAATAAAAAGTAATATACTCCTTATAATAGTAATATAGTAATAGCTTAGACTTATAATACTATAGAGTAAAGTAACCTAAAGAATATAGAGTAAAAGGGATAGTATTATTAACTATATATAGGTTACTAATAATATAAAAGTTAAATTTCTAAAAGGACTAAACCTTATTAAATCTAACTATATATTATAGTTAATCTATATTAGCACTAAGTTAAGGCTAGGTAGTAACTATTTACTTTATTTTAAGTAGTTATATATAAAAGATAATCTTATAATAGCTAAGGTAGTAATATAGTTTTACTATAAACTTACTAAACCTTTACTTTATATACTAATAAAAGTTAATAATTATATAAAATAAATAATAGCTAAGCTTTAAGCTATTATAAACTTAGTAGTTTTAAGGGAACCTTAAGGTAGCCTTAAGCTAAATCTATAGTAGAATTATTATATTAAAAAAGCTACCTAAAATATAAAAAAAGCGCTAAGGTAGTAGTAAACCTTTTATATTAAAGAAAACTAGTAACTTATTACTAATATAGCTTAAATATAAAACTAAGTTATTAGTAGTAAATAGTATAATACTTAGCGCTTTATTATTAAGGTAGTAACTATATACTAAGGAAGCCTATAGAAACTTAAGCATTAGGTATAGCTTTATAGTAAACTATTATTAGAATAATAATAAATTCTAATTTTTATTTAAAGTAAGGGACTAAACACTATTATTACTAAATTATACTAAAAAAAAGTAGCTATACTAGCTAACTATTTCTTCCCTTTCTTCTAAGCTTAGCTAAATAATATACTAAAAGACCTTAATAACTGCCTTAATGCTATAATATTCTTAATAAAGAATTACTTTAATATTAATAAAATCTATAGTATTATTAAAAGCTTAGTAAGTTAAAAGGCACCTAAACTTAATAAACTTTTAGCTAGCTACCTTAAAGTATATAGTAAGCCCTTAGCTAGAACCCTTATATACCTACTAAATATATATTACTATATTAATTACTACCTAGTTTTATTTTAGAAAGTAAAAGTAGTTATTTTTTATAAACTAAGTAAAACTTTAGTAGAATAATAAAGAGTAAGAGCTTAGCACTTTATTTTACTTTTTAGTATTATTAGAAAGGTATTAAAAGTAGTAATAGTAAGCTAGCTTATTTATATAGCTAAGTTAGGTAAGGTATTACTTAACCTATAAATAAGTAATAAAGTAAATAGATTAATAAAAGTTATACTAAGTGTTTTAGTAGAATTAGTATAGGTAGTATAGCACTATAGTAGTATTATATTACTACTTTAATTAAATATATTAGTAGCCTTTAATACTATTTATTATAAGTAATTATTTTATACCCTTATTACTACTAGTATCCCTATATAGATTATAGTATAAACCTGCTTTTTTACTACTAAATATATAGCTAGCCTTTTTTTTAATAATAAATTTATAAGCCCCTTACTTATAACTATAGGGATATTATAAAGGTTATTTATCTTTCCTATTCTTTTCTTACTTTATATTACCTTATTATATATAAAGCTTTAAGTAGTATAATTAATACTTATTATAGGATTTTTTAATAATATAAATATATTAGTATATAAATAAATAGTAAAGGAAATATAAAACTGCCTTAAAGCTATATAGTTAATTTACTAAAAGTAGTTTAAAGAATTAAGCCTTAAGTTTAATATAGGAAAGAGTAAACTTATATACTTTACTAAATAGTATGCTATTATTATAATATTAGTCTAGCTTAATATTAATATAATATAACTAGTTTAATTTACCTACTTTCTTAGAGTGTAGGTTTATTATAAACTTTATTAAAAGGTATACTAAAGCTAAGTTAAGTTAAAACTATTATAGTAGTAGCTTACTTTTATATTACTAGTAGCTTTAACTTAGAGATACTTACTATATAATATATAGCTTCTATATATATAGGTTATTTAAAGTATTATTATATATAGTATAGAATTATATTATACCTTTACTAATATTAGTAATAAAGTATAGAGTATAGCTAAGGTATTTATTTTTAAATAAACTAAGTACTTAAGAATAATAACTAATGCCTTTAAGGCTATATTATATACCTTAGTTAAAACTAAAGTAGCTATAGCTTTAATTAACCTTTACTTTAACTACTATTTACTATACTTTTATTAATAAATAAAGGCTAATAGAATAGCTAAGTAAATATATAGTATATACACTATAATAATAGCTTAACTCTAATATAGACTAGTATACTAGGGATATAGCTACCTACTATAGTAGGATAACTACCTAAACTATATACTATTTCTAAACTAGCTTTATAACTATTTACTAAAACTATCCTTAACTAAAGTATTTACCTTAAAATAAAAAGACTATTAGTATTAGAAAAAAATTACTATATAGGTATACTAAACTTATATTAGCTATATAATAGTAAAGCTTAACTTTAACTTTACCTTTATTACTAAAGTTATTTACCTTTACTTAAGCCTTACTAAGTATAAATTTATAATGCTTATATAAATATATATAAAATAAATTAAACTTAATACCTTTCTTTTTAGCTAATATATTCCTAAGGTAGAATTACCTATATATAGCTACTAGGCTAATAATAAGAACTATTACTATATCCTACTATTTTATAAGAATTTTAATTACCTTTACCCTATTAATACTAGTATATACTTAGTATATAACTAATATAAAGTTAGGGAGGTATTAGAATATAATAAGCTAGTAACTATACTTATAAAGTAGCTTATATTAATAAGGCATATCCCTTAATTCTAACTTACTAAAAGTCTCTAAAATTAATAGGCTAAAGATACTAAAGATTTAATAAAAAGTAGTACTTAGTATAGTATAGGTATAGAAACACTAAGAAGCTATATAAATAATAGGCTAAGCGCTTAAGGCAACTTACTATAACTTATAAACCACCCCTATAGGTAATCCACATTATTACTATGCCTTTACTAACCTAGTCTATTTCCTATTTTACACTACACACTCTTCTATAATACTAATTAAGTTTAGCTAGTAACGCACTACTTCTTATAATTAAAACTAGCATAAAGCTACTATAGCTCCACTATAGAATATAGAAAAAGGTTATATATAGGTTTTCCTCCCTATACTAGGGTTTTTCCTATATAGTTTAAGTAGCAGTGGTACTAGTATTGGGCTCACAAGCCTGACTAGAGTAATAATAATAATAATAATAATAAAGAATTACTTAGTATTATTTTATACTTTAAGGTATAGTTTATTAAACTTAATAGTATTTTTTAACTATTTATAATTCTTATTAACTATAAAAACTTAGAATACTTTATAAGCCTTTATAAAATATTAAAATATTAAGTATATTAAGTAAAGACTCTCTTACTCTTTAATTCTTACCTTTATTACTATTTAGGTTTCTAAATAGTATGCTTTAATACACTATTCTATTATGAATAAAATAAGTTAAAACAACCTATAAAAACCTAATTATTATTTTATTTAGTATTAGCTATATACCTATTATAATTACTTTATACTCTTTTAACCTTTATATTAAGGTAAAAATAAACCTTAGCTAGTATTATTTTAGTTAATTTATAAGGCTATAACTTCTTTATAAATAACTATTTATAAAGCCTTAAGAATTAAAATATATAAGCTAATTCTATATACTAAGTAAAGATTAAGGTAGTATAATTAAAAGCTTAAAAATTCTTTATTAAAATAGCTATATATTAATAAATTAGTAATTATATAATAAGTACTTATAAGGCTTTATTATTTTATAGCTACCTTTAAGCACTATAATATAAGCCCTTTATTACTATATTAATTTAATAAACCTATAACTTAACCTTAATAAGCTACTTTAAAAAAAATATAATTTTTTAAGCTTTTTAATATAATTATTACTAAAAGGGTATATTAATAAATATTATATAATATATATATAATTACTATTATTATAAAGCTTAGAAAAGTTAGTGCCTATATTAAAGTCTTTTATAGCCTACTTTAGTATTAAATAAGTATTAGTTATAAATATTAGTAAACTCTATAACTAACTTTTTTATTAGCTTTTTAAATACTTTTTAATTTCTTATAATTATTATAAACTACCTTTTTAAATATATTTAATTAAAAGCTATAGTAAGTATAAGTACTAAAGTATATATTTAATGCTTTTTAAACTATTAATAGTATTTTTATAAATTCTTTTTAAGTATTATTTTAAACTAAAGCTTAAACTAAGTAAGTAGTTTTTAGTTAATACTTTACTTCTTTATAAGTATTAAGTAGCTTCTCTTTATATTTTATTACTTTTCAATTAATAATAATATGAATTATATAAATTAAGAGATTTAAATAGTATTATTATTATTATTAATACACTAGTTAGGCTGTTGGCCTAATTCTAGTACCACTGCTACTTAGACTATATAGGAAAAACCCTAGTATAGGG
>SRPW01000519.1:0-19984 GCA_018360225.1 Claviceps pusilla | reverse complement strand
AATAGAAAGACCTTAAGCTCTTTAATGCCCTTTATAAAGACTTTAAAGGTTAGACTACTAAAGACTTTAAGCGGATTCTAATAATAATATAGAAGGATCTATAAGATTTCCTTACTATAAATAGCATGCTAATTCCACTTACCTAAGGGGTATAATATGCAAATGTGCTTGCTACCCTTGTAAATGCATTAGAAGAATAGATTAAACGCTAGTTCCCTAGTTAATCTATATAATACTAATAGCAAATTCCTATTCCCCTATAGCCTAATAGCCTTTTTAATAATAATAAAGTAATTAATTAACAGATACATAAGGAATCTAAGTTAATAGATAGGCTATTATGCTAATAACTAGAAAGATAATAACTAGAACCGCTACTACTAAAAATAACGCTTAATAATAACTAACTCTACTATATTCTTAAGGAAATTAATAAAAGCTATTCTAATAATAAGAAGTATAGCAGAAAGATATATAACTTTATTATTCTAAAGATAGGTATCTTTAAAGATTATTTATTATATAATAACGTGCCTAAAGATTTATAGGCAAAGGCTTTTCTAATTATACTTAAAGATAAAGCCCTTACCTACTATATTAAGGAACTTACTAAAAAAGGTATAACAATATAAAGCCTTACTAATAACATTAGATCTTACTTTAAGACTAAAAGCAATTAGCACTTTTATTACATTAAGTAAAATACTATCTCTCTTTAAAAGGTTATTACTACTAACCCTAAAAAGACTAAGCTTAAATGCCTTAACCTAATACTTATATAACTTTACTAAGTTTATTATAGAATCTTCCTAGCTTCTACAGTAAATATAGAGCTTTAGTAATAATTAATTACTACTATTACTAATATTTCTAAATATAGTTTAGCTATATTTCTCTACACTCTAACTTATAAAGGAGTTATAGGAGACCTTTAGAAATGCCTTTAAACTAATATAGTAATTACAGTAATATAATAGTTAGCTATAACTACCCCTAACCCTATAGAAGATAATAATAAAGCAATGTTTATAGATTAATACTATAAGCGATTATCTAATTAGCGCCCTAGTAGCTAACTATAATTAAAATTATACTTTTTATAGAAGTGCTTTATATACTAAAAAGAAGGATATTAGTTAATATCTTACATAAGGCAAGAATAGTAGAAAGCTAAGGATATTTAGCTAAAAAGTAAGCGTATTAAAGGGACTTCTACTAAACGTAGCTTTAATGCGTTTTTTCTTATATTTAAAGGAGAACCTATAGATAAGACCTCTTACCTTAATAAACACCTAGCTTAGGCTAACTATAATACATTTATTACAACTTTATTAAGTAATACTACAATACCTAAGCTAATATTTATATAATTTTTTACTTAATTGCTCCTAAGCCTATCTAGACTATTTAATTAGATAGACCTTTATAAGAAATTATTGCCTTTATAGGTAAGATCCCTTTTATATATATTAGAATGCACTATAGCTAACTATAAGATATTTAGTATAAATACTACACTATAGGTAGAACCCGCTAAGATAAATTACTTTATCTTAAATAACTACTATTTTAGTAAGGTTTTTTATAGCATTATACTAAATACTAAAGCTATAGGGATTTTAATAGTAGAAGTATAGTAAGCTATAGCACTTTAGAAGCTAATGCTAACCCTAAAGATTAAGTCTACTAGCTAGTATAAAGTTAACTTTAGTACTAATTCTATAACCTCTTTAGAAGTACTATAAGTGCTAACAATCTTTAGTATTATTAATTTCTACATTCTTAACACAGCTATACCTTTTTTATTCTATATATTTAATATAGATTAGATAAATATAAAGCTTAATAACCTTAAGAATGTGCTAATCTAAGGCTATAAAATAGTCCCTATTATATAAAAATAGGGATATCCTTAGTAGCTTCTTAAGGAAAATAAAGCTATTACTTTCTACCTCTTAGAGGCTAAAATCCACTAGCTTTATTAACATTTTAAACACCCCTTTATTACAAGACTAACTAAGCTACTTAAAAGAGCTAGTAAGTTAATAGATAATAAGATAATTATAAGTATTACCTATAAATACTATTAATATTAACTCTATAGTAAAGCTCTAGCTAGGTTTAAGTTTACCCTTAAAGATCATATAGACTTTAACTATAAGATTTATATTAATATCCTCTAAATTAATAGAAAACCTATACTATATATTATTAATACAGCTACTACTTTCTAAGCTATATACTTTCTTAAGCCCTAAAAGTAGAAAGCCTATAATATATAGAATACACTAAAGGAGTGCTAGATTAATATATATTTAGAACCTCTAAATAATATTATCTATAACGCTAGAAGGAACTTTGCTTCTATAGAATTCTAGTATAATATATGTTAATTAGCTATTAATATAAAGAAAGTTCCTATTAAAGCTTACTATAGCATTAGGAAGGTTAAAAGATACTATAGCCCCCTCTATTAGGCTTATAAAATTATTAAAGCTAAGGTTAGAGACTTTATAACCCCCCTTTAATGCTTATAGATATCTATTAAAGCTATTAATAATTCTATAGGACTTAATAGCCTTATACTAACCCTACTTGTTTTTAAAGCATACCTATAGATATTATATAACTTACCCCTAAGCTTATTAGTAGTATAAAGAGAGGCTTTACTAAGGAAAGCTATTAATAAAGCTTAGTATTATCTTACTAAAAGGTAAGTAACTAATGTATTAAATATATAGAATAGCCTAAATACCCTACTATTATATACACTCCCCTTAAACTTAAAAGTCTATATTTAGTGTAAAAAAGAAGGCTAAAGTAGTTTATTTAGGTTACTATTATTTAATTATAAGACCTATACTATAGAAATGCCCTAAGGACCTATAAAATTCCGCTTAATAGTAGTAAAGCTATACTATTAAAGTATAGAAGAAAAGGTTATAAATATAGAGGAAAATAATAAAAAAGAGGAAGAGATTAAGAACACTAATACTAATAAAGGCTAATTACTTACACCCCTATAGTAATAAGAACCTAGGTAACCTTAAAAGCATTCTTTAATTATAGCCTATAAGGAAAATAATAGAATTAAGGAGAATGCTAATAAGAATTATAAGGAACTTAGTACTATAAGTTTCCTTATAGCTAAAGAGAAGAGCAACTAGAACCTTATAGTTAAACTAAGGAAAGAAGAGAAGATTACTACTACTAGAAAACCTTTTAAAGCATTTAATTAGAAGGAAATTAAGGCTTTATTAGCTAGAGATATCTTTAAATTTATAACCTTTAATAAGGAAGAATATAAAAACTAATAGTTCTTCTACTTCTATATAGTAAGAAAAGTTAAGGGGAAAGGCACTAATAAGCTATATAAGAAATTAAGGCTTATAATCTAAGGGCATAGTAATGAGGAAAAAGCGTAGATTCTAACACAATCTCTAACAATTTAATGCGTAAGCTAAAGACTTATTATTGCTTTAGCGCTATTACTAGCTAAGGACTGTATCTTTTTATAGCTATAAGACATTATATAAGCATACGTACAGTTAGAAACCTTACTTAACTAGTTAATTATTGCTAAACTGCTAGTATAAATTGTATATCTATACCTAAAGGATACTATTATAGAGGTTGTGAAACCCCTCTATAGGATTGTAGAGGCTAGCACACATTAGTGGGCTATATACTTCCACCACTATTATAAGAAGCTAATAATAACCACTTCTATATATAACCTATATTTCTTAATAGCTTCTAATATAATTAGATGCTTTAGTGTAATTAGAATGTAAATAGATAATACCCTTAGTTTAAGCAATATTAAGTTCTTTAAGACTAAGGAGATAGAACTAAAGAAAGCAGGATTTATAGCAAAACCTAAGCAAATTCTAATGCCTATAGAACCCCTTATCTTTAATAGCTATATCTTATACTAATGCAATAGAAATTATATAGAACTCTATTAAAAAGGCTAGAGCAAAAAGCTTTAACTTATTAAACCTAATAAGCTAATAATAAGACAGTAATACATAGAATAACAAGCTTAAGGAGTATATATATTACTAGTTTACTAACTAAAGGCTGCATTTAACCTTTTTATTGCTATATAATCCTAAAATCCTCATAATTCTAACGTTATAAGACTTAATAAATAGATTTAGTAGCAAATACAGCATTATAAGCGTGGTTTACAGTATATTCTGCTTAACCTTTTTACCGCCGCTCTCTATATCTTTATTAATAGTTCCTTTATAAATAATAAAGACTTAAGCTTTTAAATTAGATATATAATTATCCTTAGTATAGAAATAAAGGGGACTAGCATAGAATTTATACTAAAAGGTAATATTATAATATATAGCTTAATAAAAAGCAAGAGAGTTATAAGGAGTGCCCTTATATCTAAGCTATATGTAATAGTCTAAGGTGCTAATATTACCTATATAATTAGCATAACCTTATATACTATTACATAGAAGTTATAAATTCCGCTAATACTAATAATTATCTATATAGACTCCCTCTTATTATATAAGTGTATTATTAAGTTAGGTATAATAAAGGAGAAAAGGTTAATAATTAATATTATAGTGTTACATTAGTTATATAAAAGGTAGGAAATTAAGGAGATTAGGTAGATTAATAGTAATAATAATATTGCTAATACTATAATAAAGACTTCTCTAAACTAAGCCCTTAAGACCTTTATTAATAAGAATAAAGTTATAATCTACGTATAGGGATAGGTAGAATATATAGAGAAGAAGGAGGAATACTAAGGATATAGACTAAACTCTTTTTCTTATTAATTATCTAATTAAATAGTTAACCACTGTTTTTATATAGATTTCTACCTATATTTAGTGCAATTCCTCTTTTTCTATAAAAAGAGAGAATTCTAAGTGTTAAAATTGCTGCATATTCTAGGCTATAGATAATGCGCCTAGGACTACGGACCAGACTAGGGACCCTAACAGGACCCCTAACAGGTCAGCCATGCAATAAGTAGAGTTTTTACTGGCGCTTCTAACAGTATTTTCGTGGGCTATAGAATACCTATAAAATGCCCCTTTAGATAGTACCTTTATTAGTAGGAATAAGACCTTTTTACGAACCCTTTCGCAGACCCCACGTTGAGTCACTGAGTCTCCGTTCCACCCTAGTATTCCTTAGAGAATCACTAGTATCCTAAGGAATACCAACAGTTTTTATAAATTATTATTATTTAATTATAAAACCTATACTATAGAATTACCCTATAGACCTATAAAATTCTACTTAATAGTAATAAAGCTATATTACTATAACTTAAAAGAGCTTATAAATATAAAAAAAATTAATAATAAAGATAAGAAAGATAATATAGAGAATATTAATATTAATAAGGGTTAATTACTATCAAAACTATTATAATAAGGATATAAAAAACCTAAAAAGCACTTACTTATTTTAAATTTTATTAAAGATTTTAATTAAAATAATAAGAAACTTAATACTATAAGTTTCCTTAGTAAAAAAAAGAAAGATAATTAAAAGCTAATAATTAATTTATATAAATAGGGATAGATAATTACTAAGGGATAACTATTTAAAGAATTTAATTAAAAAGAAATTAATACTTTATTAATAAGAGATATCTTTAAATTTATTATATTTAATAAAGAAGAGTATAATAATTAATATTTCTTTTACTTTTAAATAGTAAGGGAAATTAAAAGGAAAGGTATAAATAAGCTATATAAAAAATTAAGGCTAGTAATATAAGGCTATAGTAATATAAAAAAGGTATAGATTCTAATATAATCCCTAATAATTTAATAAGTAAGCTAAAGGCTTATTATTATATTAGTACTTTCCTTAGTAAAAAATTATATTTTTTTATAGGTATAGAATATTTTATAAGTATATATTTTATTAAAATTAATACTAAATTACTTAATTATTACTAAATTACTAATATAAATTATATATTTATACCTAAAGAATACTATAATAAAAGTTATAAAGCCCCTTTATAGTATTACTAAAGCTAATATATATTAATAAGTAACCTATTTCTATTATTATTATAAAGAGCTAAAAATAATTACTTCTATATATAATCTATATTTCTTAATAGTATTTAATATAATTAAATGCTTTAGTATAATTAGTATATAAATAAATAATACCCTTAGTCTTAGTAATATAAAGTTTTTAAAAATAAAGAAATTAGAATTAAAGAAGGTAGAATTTATAGTAAAACTTAAATAAATCTTAACGCTAACTAAACCCTTTATCTTTAATAAATATATCTTATATAAATTTAATAGAAATTATATTAAACTTTACTAAAAAGAGTAAAGTAAGAAGCTTAAAGTTATTAAACCTAATAAATTAAATATAAAGTAATAATATATTAAATAAAGAGTGTAAGAAGTATATATATTTTTAATTCATTAACTAGAGGCTATATTTAACCTTTCTATTACTATATGAGTATAAAACCCTAATAAATTTAATATAAATTATTTAAATAAAAGGATTTAGTAGTAAATATAGCATTATAACTATAGATTAAGGTGTATTCTACTTAATCTTACTACTATAGCTTTATATATCTTATTTATTTATTTATTCTTATACGCTAGCTAGCTTTAGTAATTTATGCTTAGCTATTTCTAGAAACTCTACTCCTTATGTTTTATTAAGTTATAGGAAAACCTTTATTAGGGTACTAATTAGCTAATTATATAATTACTTATATAATATCACTAATTAGTAGTTACCTAATAGGATAAAAAACCTAACTAAATACATAATTTTTTTCTACTTCTTAGAATTCTAGAATTCTAAGTCTGATTTCCTTCTATAAAAAGCTAGTTAATAATTATACCCTAGTTACTCTATAGTCTTTTTTTTCCTCTATTATTCCTGCTTAATAACCCTAATTACCCTATACCCATTATTTCTAGCAATTATAGCTGCAACTAGCTGAGCACCTAAAGAGCTAGGGGGTATTTTTTGCCTATTTATATAACGCAGGAGTGGCTAATCCGCGCTACTTAGTAAGCTAGGATAAGTGGGGGGACTAGACCTATTTTAGTCTTTACTTACTAAGCTACTAATTAGCTAGAAAAGCCTCCCTACTTTTTTAGCTAATTAGAGTCTAGTTTTTTCCTTAATATATAGCCCCTACTACACTAAGGAAAAACTATGCCCTATATAGGAATCGAACCTATAACCTCCCCACAATTCTTGCTTATGTAAGAAAAGTAATAAGGTTTTCTACAACGCTTAACCACTACACCACAGGGTTTATATATCTTTATAAATAGTTCCTTTATAAATAATAAAGACCTTAGCTTATAACTAAGATATATAATTATCCTTAGTACTAAAGAAGTAGGAATTAAATTAGATTTTATACTAAAAAGTAATATTATAATATATAGCTCTATAAAAAGTAAAAGAGTTATAAAGAGTGCTCTTACCTCTAAGGTATATATAATAGTGTAAGGTATAAATATTACCTATATAAATAATATAATACTATAAACTATTATATAAAAGCTATAAATTTTACTAATACTAATAATTATTTATATAAATTCTCTTTTATTATATAAGTATATTATAAGGTTAGGCACTATAAAAGAAAAGAAACTAATAATTAATATTATAGTACTATAATAATTATATAAAAGGTAGGAAATTAAGGAAATTAAGTAAATTAATAGTAATAATAATATTACTAATACTATAATAAAATTATCCTTAAATTAAGCCTTTAAGACCTTTATTAATAAAAATAAAGCTATAGTTTATATAGAAAGATAGGTAAAGTATATAGAGAAAAAGGAGAAAGTATATAGAAAAGAGAAGGAATACTAAGGATATAAGGTAGGATTTTTATTCTTATTAATTATTTAATTAAATAATTAACTATAGTTTTTAGGTAGATTTTTATATAACTTATAAGTAATTTCTCTTTTTTTATAAAAGAGAGAATTCTAAGTATTAAAATTACTACATTTAATAATAACGTAGTATAGCTAGGAAGAGCTAGATTTATAGCTATATTAGCTATAGAATTTAACTCTTTTAATTAGTCTATATATATAGAGTTTTTACTATAGAATCTAATAGCATTTTTATAGCTTTAACGCTAGCTATAAAATGCCCCTTTAAATAGCACCTATTGTAATAGAATTAAACCTTTTTGTAAATACCTTCCTAGACTCTACGTTATATTATTAAGTCTTAAATCCACCTAGTATTCCTTAGAGAATCACTAGTATTCTTAAAAATACTAATAATTTATTTTTTAAAAAATATTTAATTTTATATAAAAACTAATATATATTAAATTAAGTTAATATTAAATTTATAGAAAGCTATATATATATTAAAGCTAATAACCAATAAAAGATAGTTCTTAAAAATAAGCTAATATATTATTAAATATATAAGCTAATTTATTTAAATAAAAATAATTATAGTTTATAATATTACTTAAATTTCTTAATTTATATATTTGATATTATTATTAGTTTAAAAATAATAAAATATAAAAAAAAGCTACTTAATATTTATAAAAAATGAAATATTAGCTAAAAAATATTTACTTAGTTTAAGCTTTAATTTAAAATAATATCTAAAAAAAACTAATTAAACTATTATTAATAATTTAAAAAGTATTAAGTATATACTTTAATACTTATATTTATTATAGCCTTTGATTAAATATATTTAAAGAAATAATTTATAATTACTATAGACTAGTCTAGATAGCTATAGTAATTTAGTATTAATAAAGTTATTATTATTTATGAGGAGGAAGAAAAGACTACTATCTCCCTTTACTATATATTCATTCTATATATAATATATGTTTATAGGGTTTGCTCTATAGGTATAGTAAGTCTCCTTATATACCCCTCTTCTGCTCTGCTAAGAATCTAAGCCTTTAGCTTGAATTTATTATAATAATAACTATAAACAATTAAAAAGTATTTAAAAAATTAGCTAAAAGGTTAGTTATAAAATTTATTAATATTTATAATTAATACTTATTTAATATTAAAATAAGCTATAAAAGGCTTTAATATAGGCACTAGCTTTTATAAGCCTTATAATAATAATAATAATTCTATATATATTATATAATATTTATTAATATACCTTTTTAGTAATAATTATAATAAAAAGCTTAAAAAGTTATATTTTTCTTAAAGTAGCTTATTAAAAGTAAGTTATAAGTTTATTAAATTAATATAGTAATAAATAGCTTATACTATAGTACCTTAAGGTAGCTATAAAATAATAAAGCTTTATAAGTATTAATTATATAAATACTAATTTATTAATATATAGCTACCTTAATATAGAACCTTTAAGCCCTTAATTAAACTATTTTAATTTTTACTTGGTATATAAAGTTAGCTTATATATTTTAGTTTTAAAGGCTTTATAAATAATTATTTATAAAAAAGTTATAGCTTCATAGGTTAGCTATAATAATATTAAATAGAATTTAGTTTTACTTTAATATAAAGATAAAAAAGGTATAAAATAACTATAATAAATATATAACTAATACTAAATAAAGTAATAGCGAAGTTACTATAGGTTTCTTTAACTTATTCTATTTATAATAAAATAATATATTAAGGTATACTACTTAAAAGCCTAAGTAATAATAAAAATAAAACTTTAAAAAAAAGAGTTTTTATTTAATATATTCAATATTTTAATATCTCTTAAGGGTTTATAATATATTTTAAGTTTTTATAGTTAATAAGAATTATAAATAGCTTAAAAATACTATAAACCTTAGTAAACTATACCTTAAGGTATAAAATAATATTTAGTAATTTATTATTATAAATTATATAGTTTTACTAAAAAGCTATAAGTTAAGTAAAGTAATAAGCAATTAGTTATAATATACTTACTATATTATATAATAAAAAATAACCTTTAAGTATCTCTTTTAATATATTAGCTTTTACTATTAGTTTTAAAGTAAAGTTTTATTAAGTAAGGATAAAAGCTAATAAAAATATATTCTTAAGGCATTAAAAAGCTATTTAATAAGCTATAAATTAAATAAATAAACCCCTTTTTTTAATAAAGTTAAATAAAAGCTTACTAAAATCTAAATAATTAGCTATAAACTTTTAATAAAAGTTTATAAAGCTTAAAAAGCTATATACCTTTTATAGCTATATTAATATTTTTTATTTATAAATTATAGCTACTTTAACTAAATTTAGCTATAGTATATAACTAACTTAAACTATAAATTTTAAGTATTTTACTTTAATTATATAAAAAGTATACTTATTAAAATTAAGGTATAGGCTAGCTTATTATAAGTAAGAGAGAATTTTCTTTATATACTATATATTTTTTATATATTATAAATATAAATATAAATATTATTAAAATAAGCTATTATATAAACCTTTAAAGTTTTCCTAAAGGCTTTATTAATATAATATTAAAAAATTATAAATACTTCAGCTAAGCTAAAAAAGTAAATAAATTATTTACAAAAGGTAAATTATATATAAAAAGCTATTAGAGCTATATTTCTATTAGTAATATATAAGTAATAAAAAGTAATATAAGTATTTAATTTTATAAATTATTAAGTATTAGCTAAGGAATATAAATTTTTTTTAATAAATAATAATAAATATTAATCTTAGTTTAGAATTTTATTTAATACTTTATAGTTTATATATAAATATAAGCCTTTACTTATTTTTTTAATTCATAATATTAATATAGCTATTAAAGAAAAAATAATTAAATTTAGCCTTTATTTATTAAATTTATAATTTATTTTTATATTTTAATAGCTAGTTTTAAATTATATTATAAAGCAATACCTAAGGTAGGTTTAGAAAGCTATTATTAAGGTTTTATTATAAGTAAATATAATAATTAGCTTATTTTTAGTAAAAAAGTAAAGTATTTGTATTTTTATCATAAAATAAATCTTTAAAGTTATCTAGCTTATTTAATAATGAAAAAAGGTTTTTTTTTCTTTAAAGCTATTAGGTTTATTATAAATATAAAAATAATATTAATCTCTTATAAATATATAAGTATAATACTACTTACTTTATTTAACTATAATATATAATAAGCTAACATAATATATATGAATTTTATAATAATAGTTATTAATAAAGCTATTTTTTAAGTATTTAATAAATAAATCTTTAGGCTATTCTATATATAAATCATAAAAAGGCATTTAGTAGTAAATAATAAAATATTATTTTCACCTATTTATAGTACCTTTAAAATATAGTTTTATAAGGAACCTAGAATTATATAAGCTATTATAAGAAATAATTAATTATTTGAATTAATATTGAATTAAATAAAAGAAGTAATTTTTAAGTACTAAAAGTTATTAATATAGCTATAGTATATAACTATTATTTACTTAAGTATTAATAAACTTAGAATTATATATAAAAAAAGGAAAAAAAATAATACTTTCTTTATATAATATTTTATTTCCTTATGAATATTAAAGCTATTATTATTATAAATATAATATAAACTAATATTACTGATTTATATTTTATTATTAAAACTTATATAATAAAGCTATTTTTTTTTAGCTAAAGTTATTATTATTACTTAATATTTTTATATTTAAAGTATTTAAAGCTTTAATACTTAATATTTTTATTAAATAATAAATCAAAAGCTATATATAATTTTAAATAAAGTAATTAATATTATTATAATATAAATATTAATAAGTAGCTTTATAGTATTTAATAATATGCTTTAATACTTAAGTTATTTAAACTATATCTTTAATATTTATAAGCTTTATACTTAACTTATTTTTTTTTAAAAACTTATAAGCTTATTTCAAGCCTAAAAAACTAATAAAATTAATATTTATTATAACTATATTTTTATTATAATTATACTTTATATAAATATAATAATAGGCTTTAATATATTTCTTAATTTAGTATAAGTTAATATTTAAAGTAATATTATAATATTATATAATGATTATATAGTAATTAAAGTAAGGAATATTAAAGCTTATATAGTAGTTTTTTATTTATTTCTTAAATTTTATTTAAAGCTTTATAAATTTTATTATATTTATTTATATATTTTTACTTATAAAATAAAATTTTTTTTCAAAATAAATAAAAAAATTCAAACATTATTTATTTAAATATAATTTAAGTTAATTAAGCTTTATAATTATATATTTTATTAATAAAAGTTTATAAATATAATTTAAACTGATTAAAGAAATAGCTTAATATATATTAATAATTATTATTAAGCTTAAAAAATAAAATTATTTATACTTAAAGTTTAAGTAATAAGTTTTAATAAATAAAAAACTATTTATTATAATTAATATTAATAAAGTTTAAATTAGTTTCTAGTTTATATATTATAAAGCTTTATTAAGCTTTAAATAAAGCTTTATTTTTATTATAAAGGTTTTTTATTAAAAGTAACTTATATTTAAATTATATTTAATTAAAGTATATTAGTATTTATACTTGTTTTATATTTATTCGTTAATACTTAATAAAGGATTTATTATTACAATTTATTAAATTTAAATAATAAGCTTTTTTATCTTTATTATTTTTTTATATTAAAACTAAGTATAATAAGGTTATATCTATTACTATTAGAAATTTACTTTTTATTTTTAAATAATTATTATATTTTAAGTTATTATAAGGTTTAAAGTAACTTTAAAAATAAGTTATTTACTTTTATGAATCTTAACTAGCTAAGTATTTAATATATATCTTACCTTATATATAAAGTGAATAATAAATAATTTGTATATATATTAGGCTTTTAATATCTTTATAAAAAGTATTTTTTATTTAATATAACTTAAGTATAAGCTACTTTTAATAAATAATTTATATAATAAAAATAAAGCTTTATTTTAAGCTTAATAAAGCTTTATAATATATTATTATTATTACCCTAGTTAGGCTAAGCCTAATAGCTAGTACCTCCACTACTAACGCTATATAGGAAAAACCCTAAACTAGGGAGGAAAACCTATATATAGCTATTTTAAAGTGCTATAGCAGAGCTATAGTTATATTACTTTAGTTTTAACTGTATTAAGGAGTATACTATTAGCTAAACTTAACTAATATTATAGAAACATATATAATATAAAACTAAAGTTAACTAAAGTTAGTAAAAGTATAGTATACTATAAGTTACCTTTAAAGGTAGTTTATATATTATAGTAAGTTATTTGAAGTATTTAAATTATTTTTTATATTAATTCTTAGCTAATTTCTTTAGGTTATTATTTCTTTATTAAAAACCTTTCTTTAGTTCTTATACCTTTATAGTATTAGCTATATTAATTAATAACTAGCTATTGGTAAACTAACTATTAACTAACTATTAATTATATAAAAGAAAAATAAATAAATACTATATTTACTTTTTTTTCTTTTTTTTAATTTTGTTTTCTTTTTTTATTTATTACTTTTATTATAAATATTCCCTTAACTTTATTGTTATAATAATACTACTTTATTATTACCTTTAACTAATTATAGTATTATTAAAAATATCTTTTTTTTAAATAAATTAATTCTTATATTTAAAATAAGGATTAGTTTTTTTTTACCTTATTACTATTACTAATTTATATATAGCTAAGCTAACTATAAGCTTAGCTTTATAAGGCTTATTTAATATAAATTAAAAATATTAAAAAATAGTACTATAGTATTACAAATTAATATCTTTATTAAGTTTATATTATTTCTACTATTAATTTATATAGGTATTAATAATATATATTTTAAATATATAAAAGTAAAAAGAACTTATTTAAATAAAAGTATTATATTTATTATTTATATTAATAGTTAAATAAAAGCTAAATAATATTATAGCTAAGCTTTAACATTACTTTATACTAAAACATTATTAAATAAGTTATTAATATATAGAACCTTTACACCTTTAAAAAGGCTATTAATATAAGTAAAAGGTAATATAGCTATAGCTTTAATATAATATTAATATAGTACTAACTTATGAATAAGCTATTAAGTATAATAATTTTTAAAAAAAAGTAGTTTAGCTTATAAAGTAAGTAAGCTTCTTTATTATTATAGTAATATAAGCTATTAATAATACTATAGTAGCCTTAGCTTTAACTTTAATTAAAAGTAAAATATTACTATAAGCTTATTATATTATTAATATATTAAAGAAGTATAATAGAATTCTATAAAAAATCTATAGGCTTAGCTTAATTATAATATAAAGCTATATAATAATAAAAATAAAAAATAAAATAAAAAAAAGAGAGAAAGAAAAGGAAAAAAGGGAAAGAAGGAGCTAAAGGGGTATAGGCTTAAGGCTAGTATAAGTATACTATATTTTTTTTTTAGTTTTTAAGTTATTATTTTTTTATTTTTTATTAAATATAAGTTATATATTATAATAATTTATTTTAACTATAATATTTATATAGCTTCCTACTATCTTAATATTTATACTATACTAACTGCTATATTATATTATATTATTAGTACCCTTACCTTATTAATTTTAAAAGCTTTTAAAAAATTAGAATTAAAGAATATATTTAATTAATATAAGCTACTTTATAAATAGAATTACTAGCTGATTATACTTTAAAGCCTTTTTAACTTTATATTAGTTATATATTAAGTATATATCTATATTAATTAAGTAAAGGTAGTTAAAATTATTATAAAATAATAAAATATAATAGTAATTTTTATTATTAGCTTAGTAGCTATATAATAATAATTTTACTTCAAAGATATAATAGCTAAAAAAAAAGTATTAAGCTTACTTTATTTTATATATATTTATATAAGTACTATAGATTTATATTTAATAAAGCTTAAGTAAAGTAAACTACTATATTAGTAAAAGTAAAGGTAGAGTTAAGTTTTATTTCTATTTAATTAATATAAGTTTAATATATTAATATAATAGTTTTTTTTTAATATTAATAGTTCTTTTCTTTTAAAATAAGTACTTTAGTTAATAATAGCTTGAATAAGTAATTATAAAGCTAGTTTAAAAATAATTTATAATTTAGGTAGTTATTTATATATAGTAAGTCGCTATACCCTCTATATATTAGTTAATATTAAAGTTAGGCTATTATTATAATATAGGTATAGTAAATTTATTTAGCTATTTTATTTAACTTTATATAGTAATAAAAGTATTATAAGTAATAATTAAAGTAAAGGTTAATTAAGGCTATTATTACTTAAGTTCTAATTAAGGCTTATAGTATAGCCTTAAAGGCACTAAATATAATTTATAAGTATTTAGTTTATTTTAAAATAAATACTTTAATTATATTTTATACTTGATTATTAGTAATAGTAAAAATATAGTATTAACTTATACTATAAGTAATAATACTTTAAATTACTTATAGATATAAAAGCTTTTTATTATATACTAAATACCTTTAAGTTAATATTATTAATAATATAAATATAAGATACTACTATACTAATTTTAACTTAACTTAGCTATAGTATATTATTTAATAAAGCTTATAGTAAATTTATACCTTTAGAAAGTAAGTAAACTAAACTAATTATACTATATTAGTATTAAGCTAAACTAATATTATAATTATAATAAATTGTTTAGTAAAATATATAAGTTTACTTTTTTTTAAATTAAACTTAAAACTTAATTCTTAAAATTAGTTTTAGTAAATTATTTATATAGCTTTAAAGTAATTTTATTATATATCAATATATTAAAATGTTTATATTATTTAATAAGCTTATAAGAAGTATAGAATATATTACCTAAAGTTTAGTATATAATAAACTAATATAAAGTAAGAAGAGAGTAAAAGAAATAGGTAACCTTTATAATACCTATATAAATATAAATAAAGGACTAGTAAATTTACTGTTGGTATTCCTTAGGATACTAGTGATTCTCTAAGGAATACTAGGTGGATCTGAGACTTAGTAACACAACGTGGGGTCTAGGAAGGTATTTGCAAAAAGGTCTAATTTTTATTATAATTAGTGCTATCTAAAAGGGGCATTTTATAGCTAGCGTTAAAGCTACAAAAATGCTGTCAGATTCTGTAGTAAAAACTTTATATACATAGACTAATTAGAAGAGTTAGATTCTACAGCTAATATAGCTATAAATTTAGCTCTTCCTAGCTATGCTATATTGTTATAAAATATAGTAATTCTAACACTTAAAATTCTCTTTTTTATAGAAAAAGAGAAATTACTTATAAGTTATATAAAAATCTACCTAAAAACTATAGTTAATTATCTAATTAGATAATTAATAAGAATAAGAATCCTACCTTATATCCTTAATATTCCTTCTTTCTTTTATATACTTTCTTTTTCTTTTTTATATACTTTACCTATCTCTTTATATAAATTATAGCTTTATTTCTATTAATAAAGGTTTTAAAGGCTTAATTTAGTAATAATTTTATTATAGTATTAGTAATGTTATTATTACTATTAATTTACCTAATTTCCTTAATTTCCTGCCTTTAATATAATTATTATAGTACTATAATATTAATTATTAGTCTCTTTTCTTTTATAGTGCCTAACCTTATAATACACTTATATAATAAAAGAGAATCTATATAGATAATTATTAGTATTAGTAGGATTTATAGCTTTTATATAATAATCTATAGTATTATACTAATTATATAGGTAATATCTATGCCTTAAACTATTATATATAGCTTAGAGGTAAGAGCACTCTTTATAACTCTTTTACTTTTTATAAAGCTATATATTATAATATTACCTTTTAGTATAAAATTTAATTTAATTTTTACTTCTTTAGTACTAAAGATAACTATATATTTTAGTTATAAGCTAAGGTTTTATTATTTATAAAGGAACTATTTATAAAAATATATTAAGCTATAGTAATAAGATTAAGTAGAATATACCTTAATAAATAATTATAATACTATATTTACTACTAAATCCTTTTATTTAAATAATTTATATTAAATTTATTAGGATTTTAGACTTATATAGTAATAAAAAGGTTAAATATAGCCTCTAGTTAATAAACTAATAATATATACACTCTTTATACTCTTTATTTAATATATTACTATTTTATAGTTAGCTTATTAGGTTCTATAACTTTAAGCTTCTTACTTTACCCTTTTTAGTAAAGTTTAATATAATTTTTATTAAATTTATATAAGATATATTTATTAAAGATAAAGGGCTTAGTTAGTATTAAAATTTATTTAGGTTTTACTATAAATTCTACTTTTTTTAATTCTAATTCCTTTATATTTAAATATTTTATATTACTAAAACTAAAGATATTATTTATTTATATACTAATTATACTAAAGTATTTAATTAAATTAAATACTATTAAGAAATATAGGTTATATATAAAAGTAATTATTATTAGCTTTTTATAGTAATAGTAGAAATAAGTTACTTACTAATATATATTAGCTTTAGTAATACTATAAAGGGGCTTTATAACTTTTATTATAGTATTCTTTAGGTATAAATATATAATTTATATTAGTAATTTAATAATAATTAAGTAATTTAGCATTATTTTTAATTAAATATATACTTATATAATATTCTATAACTATAAAAAGATATAATCTTTTACTAAGGAAAGTACTAATATAATAATAAGCCTCTAGCTTACTTATTAAATTATTAAGGATTATATTAAAATCTATACCTTTTCTATATTACTATAGCTTTATATTACTAGCCTTAATTTCTTATATAGCTTATTTATATCTTTCCCCTTAATTTCCCTTACTATTTAAAAGTAGAAAAGGCACTAATTACTATACTCTTTTTTATTAAATATAATAAATTTAAAGATATCTCTTATTAATAAAATATTGTTTTCCTTTTAATTAAATACTTTAAATAGTTATCCCTTAGTAGTAATCTTTCTTTATTTATATAAGTTAATTACTAGCTTTTAATTACCTTTTTCTTTTTTAATAAGGAAATTTATAGTACTAAGTTTCTTATTATTTTAGTTAGAATCTTTAGTATAATTTAAAATAAATAAGTGCTTTTTAAGTTTTTTATATTCTTATTATAATAGTTCTTATAGTAATTAACCCTTATTTATATTAGCATTCTTTATTTTATTTTCCTTATCTTTATTATTAATTTCTTTTATATTTATAGGCTTTTTTATATTATAGTAATATAGCTTTATTACTATTAAGTAGAATTTTATAGGTTTATAGGGTAATTTTATAGTATAGGTCTTATAATTAAATAATAGTAATCTATAAAGACTATACTAACCTCCTTTTTTACACTAAATATAGACTTTTAATTATAATAGTAATAAGTATAATAAAAAAGTATTTAAACTATTTTATATATTAAAGGCATTAAAGACTTACCTTTATATAAGGTAATACTAAGCTTTATTAATAGCTTTCTATAGTAAAGTAGCTCTTTATATTACTAATAAACTTAAGGGGGAGTTATATAATATTTATAAATATACTCTAAATATAAATAAAGTTAGTATAAAGCTATTAAGTTTAATAAAGTTATTAATAGCTTTAATAGCTATTTATAGTTTTTAAAAAGAGTTAAAAAAGTCTCCTACCTTATTCTTAATAATATTATATACTCTTTAAAAGGGGGTATAATATCTCTTAACCTTTTTAATACTATAGTATGCCTTAATAGAAACCTTTTTTATATTAATAGCTATTTAGTATATAATATACTAGAATTTAATAGAAGTAAAGTTCTTTTTAGTATTATAAATAATATTATTTAGAGAACCTAAATAAGTATTAATTTAACACTCCTTTAATATATTTTATATATTTTAAGCCTTTTACTTTTAAGGCTTAAGGAAGTATATAGCTTAGAATATAGTTACTATATTAATAATATATAGTATAGGTTTATTATTAATTTAAAGGATATTAATAATAATTTTATAGTTAAAGTCTATATTATTTTTTAATATAAACTTAAAGCATTCTAAGGCTTTACTATAAAGTTAGTATTAATAATATTTATAAAAGAGTCTCTTAATAATTCTACTAATTACTAATTTACTAGCTTTTTATAGTAGCTTTATAAGTTTAGTAACTAAAGAATAGCTAAAATATTAATATAATTAATATATTTTAGCCTTTAAAAGATAAAAAGTAATAGCTTTATTAAGCTATAGAATTTACTAAGAGTATCTCTATTTCTATCTAATTAAAACCTTCTTTATACCTTAAATTAATATATTCTTAAAGTTATTAAGTTTTATATTTATTTAATTTATATTAAAAATATAAAATAAGAAAGGGGTAGCTATATTAAAAATATAGAATTTAATAGTTCTAAAAGTAGTAGGAATATATAAGATTCCTAAAGAATTTACTAAACCTATACTAAAGTTAACTATATATTAATTAATAGGCTTAATCTTTAAATATAATATAATTCTTTATAAAGCTATAGCTTATAGTGCTCCTACTATTAAAATCCTTACTGCTTTTATATTTAGTATAATTCTATAGAAAATATTATTAAAATATTAGTTATTTAAAAGAAAGTAATTTACTTTAAGGGTTTCCTTCTATATTATAAAGGTTATACTAAATAATTTATAAGTAGTTATATTATTTCTAAGTATATATAAAAGGGATTTAGCTTAAAAAGAGGTTAGTTTCTTATAAAAATCTATTTAATTAAATAGTTTAGATAGATTTAGTAGTAAATATATAAGAAATTATATAAATATTAACTTAAGGATTATAGTATTACTTATTAGTATAGTAATATAGGCATTTAATACCTTTTAAGCTAAGTACTTATCTTCTTTAGTATTAGTTACCTTAGGTTTTCCCTTATATTTAAAGAGAAATATATTAAAGCTATATTTAAAGGGAATTCCTTTATAGTTCTTACTC
>SRPW01000518.1:0-19990 GCA_018360225.1 Claviceps pusilla | reverse complement strand
TATAATTAAAGGCTATAATCTAGAGTTAGACCTTATTATAACTAACTAAACTTATAAAACTAAGATAAGAAACTATAAAAAAACTATTATAAAACTTTTAAATTATTTAATTAAAAGCATAAAGATAGTTTAAAACTTAATTAGTATAAGAAATTGCCTACCCTAAGATTATACTTAATAGAATTAAAGTTATTAATCCTTAAAGTATAAAGCTATAAAGCTAACTTATTAAAAAAGAGAAAAAGCTTACTAAAATTCTTACTAAAACCTACTTAAAATACTAGTCCCTCTCTTATTAAAATAAATAAGACTATAGATTATTTAATTATACCTAGTCTTACTAGATTTTATATAGTTACCTTTATTATAGGTATTATTTTATTTATAACTTAAAGCACTCTTATTAGAATTTTAGTTTTAATCTATAGAGTTAATAAGAATAATAACTTAGTTAAGCTTATTAAATAATAATATAGCTAGGTCTATAAAGAAGAAAGTATAAATAAGAAAAAGCCTCCTAATTAATTAATTTACCTATTACCTATACCTACATCTAATAATATTAGCCCTAAAGATTAACTTAAATAAGTATTATTAACCTTATTTTCTTTTTCTTTTAACTAAGTTAGTATAAAGTAACTAAGCCTAGTCCTACCTTATATTAAAAACCCTTCTTTTATTATTATAACTACTTTTACTAATATTATTAAAAAACTTAACCTAAAGGTTTTTACTAAGCTCTTTAGGGAAACCCTAGGTAAGTAGAATACTCTTATATCCCTTTAAAGTAACTATAGTATAAACTAATTTATAAAAAAAGATATTACTAATTTCTTAAAGAACTTTAAAGTAAAGATATATACTCTTAGTCTTTCTAATAATAAATAGTGCTAAATACTTAAAAAAGAAGTTACTTTTAAGCTTTATAAAAATATTAAAACCTTTATAACTATATATACTTAAGAGGAGGCTAAGAAAGCATTACTTCTTTAATATTAAGCTACTTCTTAGAAAAGAATTAAGAGTGTAATAAACTAGCTTAAGAAGCTTAATATATAGTGCCCTTAGATATTCTCTAATACCTATTTATAGCTATAGTAGCACTAAATACTAATATTAAAAGCATTCCCTAATAACTAAAAGACTCTTTTAATATAATCTATATATATCTATAAAGCTATTCCTAGTTAAATTATTATTAGCTTTATAAATAAGTAAGGAATTAGTAAAGAATTATTTATTTATAAGAGTTATAGAACTCTATAGACTAAGCTAAATAATTATATAAAGATATGCTTATAGCTTAAGAATTATAACCTAGCTAAGACTATTAATACTTACTTTAATAATTAACTAATTAATTATAAGAAAGTCCTTTAGCTAGCCCTTTTTATTATTAATAAAACCTAAATAAAAAAAGTTAAATTAGCTAATTTATTTTAATTAATATTTTAAGATAGTAAGGAAAACAATAACTATAAAGGCTAAATTAATACCTTAGTAAAAAAGCTAAAAAAACTATAGATTACTATACTTTAAGGGTAAGTATAACTATATAATCCTTTATATTATATAAATAAGAGACTAAGCTTTCTATATATTATATTCTATAATACTATATAAGCTAGGGAGTAATAAAAGTACCTTAATATTTATTTAAATATCTTTAATGCCTATAGATATTAGTTTAACCGCTGCTTTTACTATAATAAGGAAGGCTATTACTCTAATTATTATAACTTCTTAAAATATAATTAAAAGGTTAGGTTTATATAATATAACTCCTAAGCTTAAATTCTTATAATTAAAGATAATTTACTAAAGTATTAAGTTCTCTCTATACTTTATAACTTATTCTTTAATATAAAGAGCTATATTTATTATTTAACTATCTTTTAGGTTTAGTATTTTAGAGATTATATTATTAACTACCTTATAAACTAAGTACTAAAGTATAAGAATATCTCTATAGACTATTAAATTATATTAATTAATAAGAAAAGAGTCTTTAATAATATTACTAAGTAATTAAACCTTTTACTTTATAAACTTAAGTAATAAAGGCTTATACTTACTAAGGTGCTATTAAAAGAGCTATAGCTTATAACTTGTTGGAATCGCTGCATTCTATGACAACGTGGCACAGCCGGGAAGAGCCGGATTTGCGGCTACATTAGCCGCGGAATCCGACTCTTCTGATTGGTCTGCGTGTGCAGAGTTTTCACTGCGGAATCCAATAGCATTTTCGTAGCCTTAACGCTAGCTATAAAATGCCCCTTTTAGATAGCACTAATTAGGAGAGAATTAGACCTTTTTATAAATACCTTCCTAGACCCTATGTTATATTACTAAGTCTTAGATCTACCTAGTATTCCTTAGAGAATCACTAGTATTCTAAGGAATACTAACACTAATTAGTGGGTTATATCTATCCTTAGGATACATTATTCTATAGATTTATAAGAATTCACTTAGAAGAGATAGAACTCCTATTATGCTTATAGGGAGAATTTATACTAAAAGAAGATAGATTCCTTTGCTAGTTTAGCTAGTATTAGACTTCTAAAAACGCAGCTTTTTTATAATAGAAATAGATTCCTTTACTAGTTTAGCTAGTATTAACCTTTTAAAATATAGAATTCTTTATAATTTATACTATTATTTATAGGAAAACCTTTATTTATCTTACTAACTAACCCTTTATTATACTAAAGCTTATATAGGGATTATAAGACTAAAACGCTAAATCTTAACTAAAGCTAGTTAAAAACTATACAAAATATCTAATTATAAGGATATCTTTATATAAAAGTAATAAGGAATTCTAAGATTTGTTAAGGAATCCTACCTAAGGTAATCCTAACACTACTATATTACAAGTATTACTAAATTCCCTCCCTAAGATTATATATAAATATATAGATATTCTTACCTTAGAATAGAAAATATACTAGGATAATATACTAAAGAAACGTAAGGATTAGTAGTATATTAATAATTAGGCTGCTTTTATTCTCTATTAGTATAATATTTTAAAGTAGAAAAACCTCTAACTCTTTAATGCTTTTTATAAAGACTTTAAAAGTTAAACTACTAATAATTTTTAATAAATTTTAATAATATTATAGAAGGACTTATAGAATTTCCTTCTTACTAATAGTATACTAATTTTGTTAATAAGAGGTTTATAATACGCTACTTCTCTTACCGCTCTTATTAATGCATTAGAAGAGTAGATTAAATGCTAGTTCCCTAGTTAATTTATATAATACTAACTGTAAATTCCTATTCCCTTATAAGCAAGAAGTATTATTAATGATTCCTAATTAATTAATTAATAGATTTATAAGGAATCTAAGTTACTAAACTTATTAATATAGAAAGCCTAAGTAAAACCACTAAAGGGGTTAACACTACTAATAGACCTAACCCCTAACTAAATCTACTATATTCTTAAAGAAATTAATAAAAGCTATATAATTAATAAGAAATATAGTAAGAAACTATATAACTTTATTATTTTAAAGATAAATATTTTTAAAGATTAATATATATAAAATAATATTCTATAGATATTATAGGTAAGAGCTTTTCTAATTATACTAAAAGAGAATACTTTTACCTACTATTTTAATAAACTTACTAAAAAAGGATTAATAATCTATAACCTTGCTAATACTATTAGAATTACTTTAAAACTAAGAGCAATTAGTAGTTCTATTATATTAAATAAAATAGCATTTCCCTTTAGAAGGTTATTACTAATAACTCTAAGAAAACTAAGCTTTAATGCCTTAACTAAATACTAAAATAACTTTACTATATCTATTTTAGAATCTTTAATGCTTCTATAGTAAATATAGAGCTCTAGTAATAGCTTATTACTGCTATTAGTAGTGTTCCTAAATATAAGCTTACTATATTTAACCTTACTCTAACTTATAAAGGAGTTATTAGAGACCTTTATAAATGCTTATATACTAATAAATTAATTAAAACATTATAATAGCTATTTTCTACACTAAATATAATAGAAGATAATAATAAAACAATGTTTACTAATTAGTGATATAAATAACTATCTAATTAGTGCCTTAGTAGCTAATTACTATAAAAATTATGCTTTCTATACAAATATTTTATATATTAATAAGTAAGATATTAGTTAATATTCTATATAAAATAGGAATAGTAGAAAGCTAAGGATTCCTAATAGAAGAGTAAGAACCATAAGGGAATTCCCTCTAAACATAGCTTTAATGCATTTCTCTTTAAATATAAGGGAAAACCTAAGGTAACTAATACTAAGGAAGACAAGCACCTAGCTTAGAAGGTATTAAATGCCTATATTACTATACTAATAAGTAATACCATAACCCCTAAGCTAATATTTATATAATTTCTTATATATTCGCTACTAAATCTATTTAAACTATTTAATTAAATAAATTTCTATAAGAAATTAACCTCTTCTTAAGCCTAATCCCTTTTGCATATGCTTAAGAATAACGCAACTGCTTATAAATTATTTAGTATAACCCCTATAATATAGGAGGAAACCCCTAAGATAGATTACTTTATCTTAAATAACTAATATTCTAGTAATATTTTCTATGGAATTATACTAGATATAGGAGTAGTAGGGATTTCTATAGTAGGAGTACTATAAGCTATAGCTTTATAAAGAATTATGCTATATTTAAAGATTAAGCCCACTAGCTAATATATAGTTAACTTTAGCGTAAGTTTAGCGATTTCTTTAGGAATCTTATATATTCCTACTACCTTTAGAACTATTAAATTCTATATTCTTAATGTTGGAATCGCTGCATATTCTGGGCCACGGATAATGCGCCCGGGGCCACGGACCGGACCGGGGACCCTGACAGGACCCCTGATAGGTCGGCCACGCAATGAGCAGAGTTTTCACCGGCGCTTCCGACGGCATTTTCGTGGGCTACGGAAATGCCTATAAATTGCCCCTTTAGATAGCACCTTCTTCTTAGTAGGAATAAAACCTTTTTATAAACCCTTTTGCAGACCCTATGTTAAGTCACTAAGTCTTTATTCCACCCTAGTATTCCTTAGAGAATTACTAGTATCCTAAGGAATACTAATACTAATTAGTAGGCTGCACTATCCTTAGGATATTTACCTATAGATTTATAAAGATTTACCTTAGAAAAGGTAAATCTCTCTGCTTAGGAGAGAGATTTATGCTAAAGGAAGATAGAGTGTACAGTCTTAGATAGCACTTAAACTTTCTAAATATAGGGTCTTTTATATAAGAATTAGGTTGTTTTTACTAGACTGGCTACAACCTATCTTTAAGTGTAGAATTCACTATTATTTACACTATTATTTATAGAAAAACCCTTGTTTATCTTATTAACTAACCCTTTACTATACTAAAGCTTATATAGGGATTATAAGACTAGAACGCTAAATCTTAACTATAGCCTATTAAAAACACCCCTAAACATCTAATTATAAGGATATCTTCCTATAGAAGTAATAAGGAATTCTAGGATTTATCTAGGAACCTTATATAAAGTGGCCTTAATACTGCTTTACTGCAAGTGTTACTGGATTCCCTCCCTAAAATTATCTATAAGTATATAAATATTCTTACCCTAGAATAGGAAGTATGCTAGGATAACCTACTAAAAAAATATAAAGACTAGCAGTATATTAACAATTAAGCTGCCTTTATTCTTTACTAGTATAACATTTTAAAATAGAAAGACCTTAAGCTCTTTAATGCCCTTTATAAAGACTTTAAAGGTTAGACTACTAAAGACTTTAAGCAGATTCTAATAACAATATAGAAGGATTTATAAGATTTCCTTACTGTAAATAGCGTGCTAATTCCACTTACCTAAGGGGCATAATACATAAATATGCTTACTACTCTTATAAATACATTAGAAGAATAGATTAAACGCTAGTTCCCTAGTTAATCTACGCAATACTAATAGTAAATTCCTGTTCCCCCACAGCCTAACAGCCCTTTTAATAATAACAAAGCAATTAATCAACAGATATATAAGGAATCTAAGTTAATAGATAAGCTATTACGCTAACAGCTAGAAAGACAATAACTAGAACCGCTACTACTAAAAACAACGCTTAATAATAACTAGCTCCACTATATTCTTAGGGAAATTAGCAAAAGCTATTCTAATAGTAAGAAATATAGCAGAAAGATATACAACTTTATTATTCTAAAGATAGGTATCTTTAAAGATTGTTTATTATAAAATAATATACCTAAAGACTTATAAGTAAAGGCTTTCTTAATTATACTTAAAGATAAAGCCCTTATATACTATATTAAAGAACTTACTAGAAAAGGCATAATAATATAAAGCCTTACTAATAACATTAAATCTTACTTTAAAACTAAAAGTAATTAGCACTTTTATTATATTAAGTAGAATACTATCTCTCTTTAAAAGGTTATTACTACTAACCCTAAAAAGACTAAGCTTAAATGCCTTAACCTAATACTTATATAACTTCACTAAGTTTATTATAAAATCTTCCTAGCTTCTATAGTAAATATAGAGCTCTGGTAATAATTAATTGCCGCTATTGCTAATATTCCTAAATGTAGTTTAGCTATATTTCTCTACGCTCTAACCTATAAAGGAGTTATAGGAGACCTCTAAAAATGCCTTTAAACTAATATAGCAATTATAGCAATATAATAGTTAGCTATAACTACCCCTAACCCTACGGAAGATAATAATAAAGCAATGTTTATAGATTAACGCTATAAGTAATTATTTAATTAGTACCTTAGTAGCTAACTATAATTAAAATCACGCTTTTTATAGAAGTGCTTTATATACTAGAAAGAAGGATATTAGTTAATATCTTATATAAGGCAAGAATAGTAGAAAGCTAAGGATATTTAGCTAAAAAGTAAGCGCATTAAGGGGACTCCTACTAAACGTAGCTTTAATGCATTCTTTCTTATATTTAAAGGAGAGCCTATAGATAAGACCTCTTACCCTAACAACTACCTAGCTTAGGCTAACTATAATGTATTTATCACAACTTTATTAAGTAATACTGCAATGCCTAAGCTAATATTTACGTAATTTTTTACTTAATTGCCCCTAGGCCTATCTAGACTATCTAATTAGATAAACCTCTATAAGAAATTATTACCTTTATAGGTAAGATCCCTTTTATATATACTAGAATATACTATAGCTAACTATAAAATATCTAGCATAAACACTACACTATAGGCAGAACCCCCTAAGATAAATTACTTTATCTTAAATAACTGCTATTTTAGTAAAGTTTTCTATAGTATTATACTAGATACTAAAGCTATAGAGATTTTAATAGTAGGAGTATAGTAAGCTATAGTACTATAGAAGCTAATGCTAACCCTAAAGATTAAGTCCGCCGGCTAGTGTAAAGTTAACTTTAGTGCTAGTTCTACAACCTCTTTAGGAGTGCTGTAAGTGCTAATAATCTTTAGCATTATTAAATTCCATATTCTTAACATAGCTATACCTTTTTTGTTCTATATATCTAATATAGACTAAATAAATATAAAGCTTAACAACCTTAAGAATGTATTAATTTAAGGTTATAAAACAGTCCCTATTGTATAAAAATAGGGATATCCTTAGTAACTACTTAAAGAAAATAAAGCTACTGCCTTCTACCTCTTAGAGGCAGAAATCCGCTAGCTTTATTAATATTTTAGGCACCCCTCTATTATAAAACTAACTAAGCTGCTCTAAAGAGCTAGTAAGTTAATAGATAATAAAATAATTACGGGTATTACCTATAAATACTATTAATATTAACTCTATAGCATAGCTCTAGCTAGGTTTAAGTTTACCCTTAAAGATAATGTAAACTTTAACTATAAGATTTATATTAATATCCTCTATATTAATAGGAAACCTATACTATACGTTATTAATATAGCTACTGCTTTCTAAGCTATATGCTTTCTTAAGCCTTAGAAGTAGAAAGCCTATAATATATAGAATGCATTAAAGGAGTGCTAGATTAATATATATTTAGGACCTCTAGATAATATTATCTATAATGCTAGAAAGAACTTTACTTCTATAGAATTCTAGTATAATGTGCGTTAATTAGCTATTAACACAGAAGAGGTTCCTATTAAAGCCTACTATAGCATTAGAAAGGTTAAACAATATTACAGCCCCCTTTATTAGGCTTATAAAATTATTAAAGCTAAGGTTAGAGACCTTATAACCCCCCCTTAATGCCTGCAAATGTTTATTAAAGCTATTAACGATTCTATAGGACCTAATAGCCTTATACTAATACTGCTTGTTTTTAGAGCATACCTATAGATATTGCATAACTCACCCCTAAGCTTATTAGTGGTATAAAGAGAGGCTTTATTAAGAAAAGCCACTAATAAAGCTTAGTATTATCTTACTAGAAGGTAAGTAACTAATGCATTAAATACGCAGAATAGCCTAAATACCCTACTATTACATACACTTCCCTTAAACTTAGAAGTCTATATTTAGCATAAAAAAGGGGGCTAGAGTAGTCCATTTAGGTTACTATTATTTAATTACAAGACCTACACTATAGAAATGCCCTAAAGACCTATAAAATTCTACTTAATAGTAGTAAAGCTATATTATTAAAGTATAAAAGAAAAGGTTATAAATATAGAGGAAAATAATAAGGAAGAGGAGGAAATTAAGGACACTAATACTAATAAAGGTTAATTACCTACACCCCTATAGCAATAAGGACCTAGGCAACCTTAAAAGCATCCTTTAATTATAGCCTATAAGGAAGATAATAGGATTAAGAAGGATGCTAATAAGAATTATAAGGAACTTAGCACTATAAGTTTCCTTATAGCTAAAGAGAAGAGTAATTAGAACCTAGTAGTTAAACTAAGAAAAGAAAGGAAGATTACTACTACTAGAAAACCTTTTAAAGTATTTAATTAAAAAGAGATTAAAGCTTTACTAGCTAGAGATATCTTTAAATTTATAACCTTTAATAAGAAAGAATATAGGAACTAATAGTTCTTCTGCTCTTATATAGTAAGAGAAGTTAAGGGGAAAGGCACTAATAAGCTATATAAGAAATTAAGGCTTATAATCTAAGGGCATAGTAATAAGGAAAAAGCGTGGATTCTAATACAATTCCTAACAATTTAATGTATAAGCTAAAGACTTATTATTGCTTTAGCGCTATTACTAGCTAAGGACTATATCTTTTTATAGCTATAGAACATTATATAAGCGTACGTATAGTTAGAAACCTTGCTTAACTAGTTAATTATCGCTAAACTGCTAGTATAAATTACATATTTATACCTAAAGAATACTATTATAGAGGTTATAAAACCCCTTTATAGGATTGCAAAGGCTAGCATATATTAGTAGGCTATGTACTTCCGCTACTATTATAAGAAGCTAATAATAACTACTTCCACATATAACCTATATTTCTTAATAGCTTCTAATATAATTAAATGCTTTAGTGTAATTAGAATACAAACAGATAATACCCTTAATCTAAGCAATATTAAGTTCTTTAAGACTAAGGAGATAGAACTAAAAAAAGTGGGATTTATAGCGAAACCTAAGTAAATTCTAACGCTAATAGAACCCCTTATCTTTAATAGCTATATCTTATACTAACGCAATAAAAATTATATAAAACTCTATTAGAAAGGCTAGAGCAAAAAGCTTTAACTTATTAAACCTAATAAACTAACTATAAGATAGCAATATATTAAACAACAAGCTTAAGGAGCATATATATCACTGGTTTATTAACTAGAGGCTGCATTCAACCTTTCTATTGCTATATAAGCCTAAAATCCTAATAATTCTAACGTTATAAGACTTAATAAATAGATTTAGTGGCAAATGTAGTATTGTAACTGTAGCTTATAGTATATTCCGCTTAACCTTTCTGCTACTGCTCTTTATGTCTTTATTAATAGCTCCTTTATAAATAATAAAGACTTAAGCTTTTAAATTAGATATATAATTATCCTTAGCATAAAGATAAAGGGGATTAGCGTAGAATTTGTGCTAAAGGGTAATATTATAATGTATAGCTTAATGAAAAGCAAGAGAGTTATAAGGAGTGCCCTTATATCTAAGCTGTATATAATAGTCTAAGGTGCTAACATTGCCTATATAATTAGCATAACCTTACGCACTATTATATAGAAGTTACAAATTCTACTAATACTAATAATTATCTATATAGACTCCCTCTTATTATATAAGTGTATTATTAAGTTAGGCATAATAAAGAAGAAAAGGTTAATAATTAATATTATAGTATTGCGTTAGTTATATAAAAGGCAGGAAATTAAGGAGATTAGATAGATTAATAGCAATGATAACATTGCTAATGCTATAATAAAGACTTCTCTAAACTAAGCCCTTAAGACCTTTATTAATAAGAATAAAGCTATAATCTATGTATAGGGATAGGTAAAACGCATAGAGAAGAAGGAGGAATACTAGGGATATAAACTAGACTCTTTTTCTTGTTAATTATCTAATTAGATAGTTAACCACTGTTTTTCTATAGATTTCTACCTATATTAGGTGCGATTCCTCTTTTTCTATAAAAAGAGAGAATTCTAAGTGTTAGAATCGCTGTATATTCTAGGCCATGGATAATGCGCCCGGGGCCACGGACCGGACCGGGGACCCTAACAGGACCCCTAACAGGTCGGCCACGCAATGAGCAGAGTTTTCACCGGCGCTTCTGACGGCATTTTCGTGGGCTACAGAAATGCCTATAAATTGCCCCTTTAGATAGCACCTTCTTCTTAGTAGGAATAAGACCTTTTTACGAACCCTTTCGCAGACCCCACGTTGAGTCACTAAGTCTCCGTTCCACCCTAGTATTCCTTAGAGAATCACTAGTATCCTAAGGAATACTAACACTTAACATAGCTACTCCCTTTTTATTCTATATTTCTAATATAGATTAAATAAATATAAAGCTTAATAACCTTAAGAATATGCTAATTTAAGGCATAAAGAAGGTCCTAATTATATAGAAATAAGGACACCCTTAGTAGATTCTATAGCCTAATAAAGCTACTGCTTTCTACCTCTTAAAGGCTAAAATATATTAATTATACTAATGTTTTAGCTATCCCTTAGTTACTAAACTTATAAAGCTACTATAAAGAGCTAGTAAATTAGTAACTAGTGGGATTATTAAGAGACTCTTCTATAAATACTATTAATACTAACTTTATAGTAAAGCCCTAGGATAATTTAAGTTTATACTAAAAAATAATATAAACTTTAACTATAAGATTATTATTAATATCCTTTAAATTAATAATAAACCTATACTATATATTATTAATATAGCAACTGCATTCTAAGCTATATACTTTCTTAAGCCCTAGAAGCAAAAGGCCTAAGATATATAAAATGCATTAAAAGAGTGCTAGATTAATACTTATTTAGGTCCTTTAAATAATATTATTTATAATGCTAGAAAGAACTTTACTTTTATAGAATTCTAGCATATTATACGCTAAATAGCTATTAATATAGAAAAGGTTCCTATTAAGGCATACTATAGTATTAGAAAGGTTAAAAGATATTATACCCCCCTTTAAAGAGTATATAATATTATTAAGAATAAAGTAGGAGACCTCCTTAGCCCTTCCTAGAGACTATAGATAGCTATTAAAGCTATTAATAACTCTACTAGACCTAATAGCTTTATACTAACTTTACTTATATTTAGGGTATATCTATAAATATTATATAATTCCCCCCTAAGTCTTTTAATAGTATAAAGAGCTGCTTTACTATAAAAAGCTACTAATAAAGCTTAGCATTACCTTATATAAAGGCAAGTCTCTAACGCCCTTAATATATAAAATAGCCTAAATACCCTCCTATTACACTCACTGCTACTATAATTAAAAGTCTATATTTAGTATAAGAAAGAAGGTTAGTATAGTTTTTATAGATTGCTATTATTTAATTACAAGACCTATACTATAGAATTACCCTATAGACTTATAAAATTCTACTTAATAGTAGTAAAGCTATACTACTATAATATAGAAAAGCCTATAAATATAGAAGAAATTAATAGTAAAGATAAGGAAAATAATATAAAGAATACTAATATAAATAAGGGTTAATTACTATAAGAACCACTATAATAAAGATATAGAAGACCTAGAAAGCACCTACTTATCTTAAATTATACTAAAGATTCTAACTAGAATAATAAAGAATTTAGCATTATAAGTTTCCTTACTAAAAAAAAGAAAGGTAATTAAAAGCTAGTAGTTAACCTATATAGGTAGGGAAAGATTACTACTAAGGAATAACTATTTAAAGTATTTAATTAAAAAGAAATTAATACTTTACTAGTAAGAGATATCTTTAAATTTATTATATTTAATAAGGAAGAGTATAGTAATTAGTGCCTTTTCCACTCTTAAATAGTAAAGGAAATTAAAAGGAAAGGTATAAATAAGCTATATAAGAAATTAAGGCTAGTAATATAAGGCTATAGTAATGTAAAAAAGGCATAGATTCTAACACAATCCCTAATAATTTAATAAGTAAGCTAAAGGCTTATTATTATATTAGCACCTTTCTTAGTAAAAGATTATATCTTTTTATAGTTATAGAATATTATATAAGCGTATATTTAATTAGAAATAATGCTAAATTGCTTAATTATTACTAAATTACTAATATAAATTATATATTTATACCTAAAGAATACTATAATAGAAGTTATAAAGCCCCTCTATAGTATTACTAAAGCTAGTATATATTAGTAGGCAACCTATTTCTACTACTACTATAAGAAGCTAATAATAATTACTTCTATATATAACCTATATTTCTTAATAGTATTTAATATAATTAAATGCTTTAGTGTAATTAGTATATAAATAAATAATACCCTTAGTTTTAGTAATATAAAGTTTTTAGAGATAGAGGAATTAGAATTAAAGAAGGTAGGATTTATAGCAAAACCTAAATAAATCTTAATACTAACTAAACCCCTTATCTTTAATAGGTATACCTTATATAAATTTAATAGAAATTACATTAAACTCTACTAAAAAAGGTAAAGTAAGAAGCTTAAGGTTATTAAACCTAATAAGCTAACTATAAAGCAATAATATATTAAATAAAGAGTATAAGAAGTGTATATATTATTAGTTTATTAACTAGAGGCTGCATTTAACCTCTCTATTGCTATATAAGTCTAGAATCCTAATAAATCTAATGTAAATTATTTAAATAGAAGGATTTAGTGGTAAATATAGCATTATAACTGTGGATTAAGGTATATTCTGCTTAATCTTACTGCTATAGCTTTATATATCTTTATAGATAGTTTCTTTATAAATAATAAAGACCTTAGCTTATAACTAGGATATATAATTATCCTTAGTACTAAAGAAGCGGAAATTAGATTAGATTTTATACTAAAAGGCAATATTATAATGTATAGCTCTATAAAAAGTAAAAGAGTTATAAAAAGTGCTCTTACCTCTAAGCTATATATAATAGTCTAAGGTATAGATATTGCCTATATAATTAGCATAACGCTATAGATTATTATATAAAAGCTATAAATTCTACTAATACTAATAATTATCTATATAGATTCTCTTTTATTATATAAGTATATTATAAGGTTAGGCACTATAAAAGAAAAAAGACTAATAATTAATATTATAGCACTATAATAATTATATAAAAGGCAGGAAATTAAGGAAATTAGGTGGATTAATAGCAATAATAACATTACTAATACTATAACAAAATCATCACTAAATTAAGCCCTTAAGACCTTTATTAATAGAAATAAAGCTATAATTTATATAAAGGAATAGGTAAAGTGTATAGAGAAGAAGGAGGAAGCATATAGGAGAGAGAAGGAATACTAGAGATATAAAATAGGATTCTTATTCTTATTAATTATCTAATTAAATAATTAACCGTGGTTTTTAGGTAGATTTTTGCATAACTTATAAGCAATTCCTCTTTTTCTATAAAAGAGAGAATTCTAAGTGTTAAAATCGCTGCATTTTATAATAATATAGCATAGCTAGGAAGAGCTAGATTCGTGGCTATATTAGCCGCGGAATCTAACTCTTTTAATTAGTCCATGTGTGTAGAGTTTTCACTGTAGAATCCGATAGCATTTTCGTGGCCTTAACGCTAGCTATAAAATGCCCCTTTTAGATAGCACTAATTAGGAGAGAATTAGACCTTTTTGCAAATACCTTCCTAGACCCTATGTTGTGTCACTGAGTCTCAGATCCACCTAGTATTCCTTAGAGAATCACTAGTATCCTAAGGAATACCAACATAACTAAAGTAATAACCTTAAAAAAAGTTAAAGATACTAACTTAATTAATTTAGCTATTAACATTAATATACTAAAAAGAGTATAAATTAAAGAGATTTTTAATAAACCTTTAGTTAATAAAAAATTATAGCTAGCCTCTATAAAGTAATTTAAAAAAGAAGACTTAGGCATTATAAATAATAAAAAAGGGATACTATAAGACTGTCTTATTACTTAGCTTTATAAGGAGGTCTTTAGTAAAAAGGTAGGCATAAGTCTATATAACCTCTTTAAGCTTTTTTTATTATTAGCTAAATTAGCTATTAGTAAGTATACTACCTATACTAAGGGGATTAAGAAAGTATTCTACTCTAATAAGTTATCTAAGTTAGCTAAATTAATTTAACCTTAAGAATATTAATATTAGAAAATACCTAAATTATTTAATTAAAGGATAATAACCTAGGTTATTAAGACTATAACTAAACTTATAAAGTAATAAGAAGAAAAGAATACTAATAAACTTACTATATAATAAGTTAGCAATTTTATAGTTAAAGTTAATAATGCCTTATAGAAGTAACTATAAAATAAACTAAAATTAATAACTCTTTATACTAATTTACTTTAACTAAGTTATAATTTATTTAATTATATATAATTCTACTTAGTATAAATTAATTAAAAGCTAAATAAGAGGGAGAGATTTTATAGAGTTATTTATCTATATATAGTAATAGGCTATTTATAAGATCTCCCTTACCTATAAGTCTAACTTAAAGACCTAAAAGGTTTATTAATATTAGCTTTAATTAATTATAGGTTATAAGAGAACCTAATTATAAAAAAATTTGCTTATAAAGCTAGTTTAAAGGTATACCTAATAAATATTAATACTAATAGCACCTCCTACTTAAATAATACTATTAAGCTTAAAGGTAAAGTTTATATAAAGCTTTTCCTTAGAAATGTCTAAACGCTAGTTTGCTTCTATATTGCACCTAATATAGTCTTAGTCCCCTTAATCTTAGGTATACTATTTATTTATTAAGTATAAGTATTATTTAATTATAATTAAAGCCTTAGGGAATTAAGGATAAAATGCTATTTTAGAAATATTATAGTTATATCTTAAGTAGCTAGCTTAGTTATATAGAATATAATTAATAAAGCTTTACTATTTAAAGTTATAGTTAATTTATTTATAATATACTAAGAGAATAAAAATAAAAAAATAGAAGCTTTTAATTAAATAGTTAAAGAAAAAATAAAATTTAAATTAGAAAAAAATAAAATTCTAGTGCTAATTATAGAAGAGGAAGGGGATAAGGTTCTAGCACTTATCTTTAAGTAAGCTCTTAAAAGCTAAAAAGCTTAATTAAATACTACTACTAAGGAAATCTAACTATCTTAATAAATATAAATATTTAATCTAAAGGTAAATACTATATATAAGCATATTAGCTAAAAGGTATACCCTCTTAATAACATTCCCTTTAATAAATTAGTCTCTAAAGGAGATTTAAAATAAAAAATAAAGAAATAGGATATAGTTAAGGAACGCCTTAATACTAATAGGAAATATAAGGAATTTATTATAGAATAGTTTTCTAAACATTCTTAGGGGTTTTATTTAACCTAAAAAAGACTTAATTAAATAGTTACTATAATAGAGGAATATTTTATACCTTAAGAACTTAATGTTTTTAAGGAAATCCTTAGTAATAGGGAGGCTGCTTTAGGTTAGGACTTATTATATATTAGTAAAGTTAACCCTTTTATTACACTACCCTAAGTTATTAAAGTTATAGAGTATTTAGCTTAGTAAGCTTAGTTTATTCCTATTCCCCTTACCCTTTAGTTAAAATTAGTTAAGTTATTAAAGAAAAAGTTAAATTATAGTTTACTAAAAGAATCTTATAGTTTTATTAAAACCTTTATTTTTTTATTATAAAGAAAGATAGGGGGATTAGGTTAATTCTATTTATAATAAAGTATAATAGTATTATAATTAAGAATATAGGCATTCTATAGGGTACTAAAGCATTTAGTAAAGAATTTTTAATATATAAAATACTCTCTTTTATTAATTTTCTCTCTAAATATAACTAAGTAGAACTAGCTATAGTAAGTTAGGACCTTACTATAATTATTGTTGGAATCGCTGCATTCTATGACAACGTGGCACAGCTGGGAAGAGCCGGATTCGCGGCCACATTAGCCGCAGAATCCGACTCTTCTGATTGGTCTACGTGTGCAGAGTTTTCACTGCAGAATCCAATGGCATTTTCATAGCCTTAACGCTAGCTATAAAATGCCCCTTTTAAATAGCACTAATTAAAATAGAAATTAGACCTTTTTATAAATACCTTCCTAGACTCTATATTGTATTACTAAGTCTTAGATCTACCTAGTATTCCTTAGAGAATCACTAGTATCCTAAGGAATACTAATACTAATTAGTGGGTTGTATCTATCCTTAGGATACATTATTCTATAGATTTATAAGAATTTACTTAGAAGAGATAGAACTCCTATTGTGCTTATAGGGAGAATTTATACTAAAAAAAAATAGATTTCTTTACTAGTTTAGCTAGTATTAGACTTCTAGAAATATAGCTTTCTTATAATAGAAATAGATTTCTTTACTAGTTTAGCTAGTATTAACCTTTTAGAATATAGAATTCCTTATGATTTATACTATTATTTATAAGAAAACCCTTGTTTATCTTACTAACTAACCCTTTGTTATACTAAAGCTTATATAGGGATTATAAGACTAGAATGCTAAATCTTAACTAAAGCTAGTTAAAAACTATATAGAATATCTAATTATAAGGATATCTTTATATAGAAGTGATAAGGAATTCTAAGATTTATTAAGGAATCTTATATAAAGTGCCCCTAATACTGCTTTATTGTAAGTGTTACTAAATTCCCTTTCTAAGATTATATATAAATATATAGATATTCTTACCCTAGAATAGAAAATATACTAGGATAATATACTAGAAAAACGTAAGGATTAGTAGTATATTAATAATTAAGCTGCTTTTATCCTCTATTAGTATAATATTTTAAAGTAGAAAAACCTTTAACTCTTTAATGCTTTTTATAAAGACTTTAAAGGTTAAACTACTAATAATTTTTAATAAATTCTAACAATATTATAAAAGGACTTATAGAATTTCCTTCTTACTAATAGTATACTAATTTCATTAATAAGAGGTTTATAATACACTACTTCTTTTACTACTCTTATTAATGTATTAAAAGAGTAGATTAAACGCTAGTTCCCTAGTTAATCTATATAATACTAACTGCAAATTCCTATTCCCTTATAGGTAAGAAGCATTATTAATAATTCCTAATTAATTAATTAATAGATTTAAAAGGAATCTAAGTCACTAGACTTACTAATATAGAAAGCCTAGGTAAAACCACTAAAGGGGTTAACGCTACTAACAAACCTAACCCCTAACTAAATCCACTATATTCTTAGAGAAATTAATAAAAGCTATATAATTAATAAGAAATATAGTAGGAAACTATATAACTTTATTATTCTAAAAATAAATATCTTTAAAGATTAATATATATAAAACAATGTTCTATAGATATTATAGGTAAAAGCTTTTCTAATTATACTAAAAGAGAATACTCTTACCTACTATTTTAATAAACTTACTAGAAAAGGATTAGTAATCTATAACCTTATTAATACTATTAGGAATTACTTTAAAACTAAGAGTAATTAGTAGTTTTATTGCATTAAATAGAATAGTATTTCCCTTTAAAAGGTTATTACTAATAACCCTAAGAAAACTAAGCTCTAATACCTTAACTAAATATTAGAATAACTTTACTATATTTATTATAGAATCTTTAATGCTTCTATAGTAAATACAGAGCTCTAGTAATAGCTTATTACTACTATTAGTAGTGTTCCTAAATGTAAGCTTATTATATTTAACCTCGCTCTAACTTATAAAGGAGTTATTAGAAATCTCTGTAAATGCTTATATACTAATAAATTAATTAAAACATTATAATAGCTATCTTCCACACTAAATGTAACGGAAGATAATAATAAAATAATGTTTACTAATTAGTAATATAAATAACTATTTAATTAGTGCCCTAGTAGCTAATTACTATAAAAATCACGCTTTTTATATAAATATTTTATATATTAATAAATAGAATATTAGTTAATATTTTATATAAAATAGAAATAGTAGAAAGCTAAGGATTCTTAGTAAAAGAGTAAGAACTATAAGGGAATTCCCTCTAAACATAGCTTTAATATATTTCTCTTTAAATATAAGAGAAAACCTAAGGTAACTAACACTAAGGAGGATAAGCACCTAGCTTAAGAGGCATTAAACGCTTATATTACTATACTAATAAGTAATACTATAACCCCTAAGCTAATATTTATATAATTTCTTATGCATTTACCACTAAATCTATTTAAACTATCTAACTAAATAGATTTCTATAAGAAATTAACCTCTTCTTAAGCTTAATCCCTTTTATATATGCTTAAGAATAACGTAACCACTTATAAATTATTTAGTATAACCCTTATAATATAGAAGGAAACCCCTAAGATAGATTGCTTTATCTTAAATAACTAATATTCTAGTAATATTTTCTATAGAATTATGCTAAATATAGGAGCAGTAAGGATTTCTATAGTAAGAGCATTATAAGCTATAGCTTTATAAAGGATTATACTGCATCTAAAGATTAAGCCTACTAGCTAATGCATAGTTAACTTTAGTGTAGATTTAGTAATTTCTTTAGGAATCTTATATATTTCTACTACCTTTAAAACTATTAAATTCTATATTCTTAATATAACTACTCCCTTTCTATTCTATATTTTTAATATAGATTAGATAAATATAAAGCTTAATAATCTTAAGAATATATTAATTTAAGGCATAAAGAAGGTTCTAATTATATAGAAATAGGGATACCCTTAGTGGATTCTATAGCCTAATAAAGTTACTGCTTTCTACCTCTTAAAGGCTAAAATATATTAATTATACTAATATTTTAGCTATCCCTTAATTACTAAACTTATAAAGCTATTATAGAGAGCTAGTAAATTAGTAACTAGTAGGATTATTAAGAGACTCTCCTATAAATACTATTAATGCTAACTTTATAGTAAAGCCCTAGGATAATTTAAGTTTATGCTAAAAGATAATATAGACTTTAACTATAAAATTATTATTAATATCCTCTAAATTAATAATAAACCTATACTATATATTATTAACGCAGCAACTATATTCTAAGCTATATACTTCCTTAAGCCCTAGAAGCAAAAGGCCTAAGATATATAGAATACATTAAAAGAGTACTAGATTAATACTTATTTAGGTCCCCTAAATAACATTATTTATAATACTAAAAAGAACTTTACTTCTATAGAATTCTAGCATATTATACACTAAATAGCTATTAATATAGAAGAGGTTTCTATTAAGGCATACTATAGCATTAGAAAGGTTAAGAGATATTATACCCCTCTATAAAGAGTATATAATATTATTAAGAATAAGGTAGGAGACCTCCTTAGCCCTTTCTAAAGACTATAGATAGCTATTAAAGCTATTAATA
>SRPW01000517.1:0-20037 GCA_018360225.1 Claviceps pusilla | reverse complement strand
GTGGAAATGAAAGTAGGGGGTGGATGCACGAGGAAAAGTGGACTGCTGCCCGGATAGAAAAAAAGTGCTGCCCGGATAGCAAAGCTCCTTGGAATCCCTGCGCGAGCTGGACCCCAAAGGGTAGCTCCCAACGACACTAAGGGATGCGCCGTCGTGAGCTAAGCTGGGTAGGCATCTGGGAGTGATCCCTGCCAGGGCTCCAGGACCATGACCAAAAGGTGGATGGATTCTCCTGAGCGGCGCGGTAAAATTCGAAGCGGTACGGTAGGTAGCTGCAATAGCTTGATATTCCAGGGTCCAGGCTTGAAACACGGAGCACAGCCGGACTAGCTCCAGCACAACAGACAGGATTGAAATGAGCAAATCCTTTGCCACTAGTTCATTTTCAAACTGTTCATTCATGATGGTTGAGCCATCTAGCACAACGTTACCTACCTGCTGTATGTATACACTGATTTACTAGAGAGTGTCAGAAGGATTTCCACCTCCCTTTCCGCCAAGTCCAAAAACTCCCCGACGAGTATGCATGCTGTTCTCATCCTTGATAAACGCCCGTTGGTCCGTGATATGGAAAATGCCTACAGAGCCCTTCAAACGACAAATCCTGTTCCCCAAAGGTCGATTCGAAGCAGCAGCCAAACCAGAGATGTTACGTGTGAACGGATGGAAAATGTATAGAGACGAAATGTGCGATGAAGGTGCTCGAAAATATCTGCTGTTGTTTCGAAGGCCAATTCTGGTCATCTCCATGTAGAGTGAAGCCGGGTGCGGCGCTTGACGCCAACATCACCCCTCATGATCAAGCTCTTCCACCTCCGGTTTACGCTGTATCTGTCCTTGCCCAAATTGCGAGCGCAATCCTGCCACTCTGACTTGGACAGTTTCAACTTATCTAGCACCAGTTCGATGAGAACGCGGTCATCCTCGGCACTCCACTCATTGCCATCGGCCTCCACTTCGATATTCGTGCCCCGTGTGCTATTCTCATTGGTCGGCTCGGTGCGATTGTGCATGTTGTGCATGTTGTGGAAATCCGATCGCTCCAGTCCGAAGGGAAGTTGCTCTGGGGCTATACGGGCTCGCTTTGGTGTCGAGGGATCGGCGGGAAGGGTCGACCCGTCTAAATCGCCCAACCACGAGGACTGGGATTGTTGATATTGAGCCGCAATGTCAAGGTCTGTGTTACTGTTGCCCTCTACCCCTGACGACAGGTGATCCCGGCCGACGTCGTTATTGTCAGCGCAACGAGGCTTGTTGACTCCTCGCAGGACGGCGCATCGTTTGGTTATTTTTCGAGGGACATACAGGTCCCTGTTGGTTGTGCTGGAGTCTGAGTTGCTGGGACGGGTTCGTAAACGTAGCTTCATTGGCGGCGGCGCGTAAGCCATGGGTGGTGTCAAGAGTTGCGCCCCAGATGACGGAGCGGCGTTGGAGAGCTGCGGCGAAGGTGCAGCCGGCGCAATAAGCGACTGTAATGATCGACAAGTCGTCATGATGTTGTTGAAAGCCATGGCGGACGAAAGAGTAGGGGGGCTGGATGGCGGAGAGAAGTAGGTGGTGGATTGCTGCACGGGTCGCAACGGATGCGTCGCATCGCAAGCAAGAGCTGAAGGAAGCAGCATCGTGCTGACAAAACTGAAGCCAAGTGCGCACACGCGATGTTCTGGGGCGGTAAGAATCGAAGCGTGTCCTGGAAGAAGAAGAGGGTGCGTGGAACTGCACAGTGGACGTTGTCGGTTCGCCGCTCGCACCCAAGAAATGCGCCCGAATGCGCCCGAGATGGCTATGAGGAAGTGCGCGCACAAACGATTGAGAATGAGGACAAAGTGCAAAAAGTCAGCGAGAAGAAGACTCTAAGCCGAGCCCTGAATCTTCATGGATACCGCGTCAAGGACGGAGATCGGGTTCCTAGCAGGATGTTGGATACGTCGTAAGTTTCGGTGCGAGTTGTTGTGAGAAGGAGAATAGGGGACTGGAAGTAATGTAAAGTAATGCTGTGCTGGGCTGGGGAGAAAAAAGGGGGGGGGGGGGTGGGTTTGGAAGGCAGCGGGAGCTTGGCTCTAGTACTCTGGGTGAAAGGGGGCGTGGGTGAGACGGGGGGCTTGGGGCCCACCACTTGCCACCACTTACCACTGGCCACCACTGGCAACCAACTGCCCAGCAGGCCACCCCCCTAGACCAAACCACCAGATGTTCGGAGTCTCAAGTCTGGTTGCACTGAATGGGCAGCGTGGGCAGTGTGGACACTGTGGAGAGGCGTGGAGCGGCGTGGAGCGGCAGGAGCGGGCACTGTGGACGCTGACCCAGATGGGAGATGGACATGGATCATAGTCTTGACTCTTGAGGATGGATGTCTGAACATTCAATGTTGATCACCGGCAGCCAAGCACCAGACAGCGATCCTGTGCTGACTCCGCCTTTGATCTGGTGCTTTCTTTTCCATTCTTCCCCGGCCCCGAGCATCTCCCGCATACATGTACCCAGTTACTAGGTACCTAGTACATAACGATATGTGCACCTACCAAGCCCCCTTCTTTCAAGCTTCGAGGAACAAAGCCTATGTCAGTCTTACTCCCCTGACGAAGTCTCAGAGCCTGAGAGTCTGTCGAGTCTGGTTGCGGCCATTTTTATTTCTCCCTGGCCAATCTGAGTCATCCCGGCCATTCGATACACTGACTTGCGGCCCACAACACGCGGCTTCGAAGTGTTCTGTCTGATATTGATGCCAGATCGCGCATGAACTACGTTGGCGATTGCAGCAGTTTGTTTTACCATTCTTGCGACGGGTCTCGCCGAGGTGCCTGTTTAGTGCCAGCGGGCACCATCCAAAGGTTTAGTCTAATGAGGCTCGAAAAGGAAGAGGAGAACCAACGGTTAGTCCTAGTGCTTGGGACAACATTCATTGCTTTGCGTTGTGCGACCACCGCCACGTGTGATGGTGTGATGCCTCTATGATCGCCATGATGTTGTTGCGTCGTCGTCCACGCATTTTGATGTAACAAAGAAGTACGCGCGTTTCCTTCTGCTTGCAGCACCTTGCTTGAAAAAGCGCCATGGACACCCCCCCCTGTGCGTTTCTCCCCCTTTTTTCTTTGTCGGGCTTCGACCGATGCACGATCGATGCTGCATGTTGTGCAGCTTGCGTCTGCGGCCTGCCCCTCGATGGGAATCAAAAAATGGAGATGGAAATGGAGACGAAAATGGAGACGAAAATGGAGACGAAAATGGAGACGAAAATGGAGACGGATATGGAGACGAGGTGGAGGACCGCAACCCATCGATGATTGATTGCACCCGATCCACCAGGTTCTGAGACCCACTTCTTCGTCCGTCTTGTCCGTCCGTCTTGTCCGTCCGTCTTGTCCGTCCGTCTCGTCCGTGTTGGCTATCAGACCAGACCTGTTTTATTTTTATCCAGCCCTCAACAAACGGAACAGAGTGCTAAAATGTGTGATGGTCCAGCCCTCAGGCGGAGGGATGAGTTATGGCACCGGCCGACACTATATTGTCTTGTCAACTTGGGACATTAGTCATCCAGCTCAAACCAGCACCAATATCTCGTGAGAGCGGAGCCTCTCCCTCTCCTCTCCTTCTCCGCCATCTCCCTCGCCAAGTCTCAATAGCTCCTACTTAAGGGATTGCTTTATTGAGTTTCCCCCCAAAGGCGAACGCTTCCTGCTGAGTTGCTAGCGGGCAACATGTGACGCCGCCGTTTGTCCACTTCCCTTGATTTGTCTTGTCCCAAACGACACTTCCTCCTTGTTCGCTTTGTTCCATTGACTGCAACGGCCCCTACTTTCTAAAGATCAAGGAAAGTCATTGTTCGTTTCCTGCTGAAACATTTGAAGAACTGATGACGGAGGATGTGCAGGACATGGCACTACAAATGGCGGGCAAGGCATCACCTCTAACCCACACAGGGCACATTCACCGGATATATTTTACTCATTTCCATCGGGCATGGCTGCGCGGCCAATGACTGGACCTTTTAATGGCTTTTCCAAGCCGACCAACTTTGGCGCGATGTGATCAAGATGTCCGTCAGATCGCCATGGGGCAATCGCGGTCCGCCTCGCACTATTTGAGAACCGCGGTGGGCGCGGGCTGTTTGCGCTTGTCGCTTTTCTTAGAATATATTCTTTGTGTCTAAATAAAGACTCTTGAGACAGATCTCGTTTTTCTCCAACCGGCAGAGCGCACGCTCGTGGGTGCCGAATAGGGCAACCACTTTGAATAGATCTCGGGCGTACCCCCTGAGACTGGTAATAGCAAGCCATGCAATGTGTCAATCGAAGAAGGGGACACACAACCGGCATCATGCCGAGGTATCTACATGATGATAGATTCATGGCGCGATCGTGACGATCCTTCAAGCCGACTGACTAAAAAGAACGCGTGTTCTTAGGTAAGTCAAGTGGGATGAGGAGTCGCCCATCCCTTTTTTTTTTTTTTTTTTTTTTTTGGCACTGCCACTGCGTATATATCCTATTTTGATATGTCTTTGACGAACCACATCGACAAGTTCCGTGTCTTAAAGTGTACCCGTTGGTGCCGAACTGTGTCTAGGTACCTACTATAATATACATAAGGTATTTACATAAGTCTGTACACATTGTATGTATTACATGTCCGTGTTCTCGTATAATAGTTCTGCCTCAACAGCAATCCAAACACCAATCCATGCCAAGTCTTAGAGGCCGGACATCTACATGCTCAGTCCGCATTCCTGCAATCCGCACGAGTGAGTGTTTCCAGACGCCCTGTACGTTTCCAGCTGCATGGCTGATGCAAGTACTAAGATCGTGTCAGCCCGTTTCTTTCACGCTGTAATCGTCTCTGAGCATCAAAAGACGTGAAGAAATGATGAATGAAAAGGAGGTAGCTATAGCTGTTTGCATAAACATACATACATATATACATAAGAAAATGTCTGCACAACGTATACCTGACGAGTGCAAACCAGGCGCTTTCGGCTTATAGCGAGGACAAATTTACGACTGACTTCATCTGTTGTCTGCCGAGCCCGAGCTAGAGAGACAATCAAATTTTCTACCATTAGCGGGAAGAATGATTTACGCTTCGAGTAGCCACAGAAATTAAAGAATTGCGTAATTCCATTCTGGCCACGATATGACGAACAAGTCACTGTAAAGTACATTCAAGAATAGCCCGCTTTCTCAAGAATCAGAATCACGAAAACAAACAAACACCCGAATGTCCCTTCCATAAGAGTAGCATAGTACCCATTTCTTTCCATAACGGTTTTAAATGAACGAATACACGGCTTATTCATCTATTTTATTGGCTGACAAAAGCCTCAATAGAGGCAATTTGCTCCAGCACACATGCCTTGCTTGTGCCACCTTTAGATGTCCTCTTCTCGACACTCCTTTCAAAATCAAAGACATCCTTAATATCAGCCTCAAACAGCGGCGTAATCTGCTTGAGATCATCCAGGCTTAGCTCTGAAATGGAGATGCCCTGCTCTTCGGCCTTGCGGACGACAGAGCCAGCCATGTGATGCGTCTCACGGAAAGGGACGCCCTTGAGAACAAGGTAGTCGGCGACATCAGTGGCAAGCATGTCAGCAGTGAGAGCAGCCTTCATCTTCTCGGGACGAATTTCCAGCGTCGCGACAACACCGGCGGTAATTTTGACGCAATCCGAGACCGTCTTTAGGCAATCGATCAGCGGCTCGACGGATTCCTGGAGATCCTTGTTGTACGAAGTTGGGAGACTCTTGAGGGACGACAAGAATCCCGATGACTATAATGGTTTCAGTGAGCATCAAGTTCTGATCAGTGACGCTACTTGCAGGACAAGGGGAGCAAATATCTTACCTGTCCCATGACGCGACCAGCCTTGCCACGTATGAGCTCCAGGCTGTCAGGATTCTTCTTCTGAGGCATCAAGCTGCTCCCCGTGCTATAAGCATCGGCCACCTGCACAAAGCCAAACTCGGCCGTGGAGAACAGAATCAGATCTTCACTCAGCCGGCTTAGATGCACCATCAATAAGCTGGCCCACTGAAGGATATCAACGACAAAGTCGCGGTCTGCGACCGCCGCCAGACTGTTGGGGTGAATTGACGGAAAGCCCAAGTCCTTGGCCATGAATTCACGGTCAATGCCAAAGGGATTGCCAGCAAGTGCACCGACGCCCAGAGGGCAGCTGGCGACACGCTCCTCGACACCGCTCAATCGCTGAAGATCACCGAGGATAAAGGTAGCGTGCGAGAGAAGCCAGTGGGAGAATCGGACGGGCTGCGCACGTTGCAGATGCGTGTACCCAGGCATGAGCACGGGAAGCGTCACCTTGGCCTTGGCGGTGAAGACAGTCAGAGCCTCCTTGATCGACGAAGAAATATCTTTAAGCTGCGACCTGGCCCACAAACGCATGTCGACGCCGACCTGTTCGTTTCGAGACCGACCTGTGTGCAGCTTGCCGGCAACCTGAGTGCCGATGATCTCGCCCAATCGTCGCTCGTTGATGGTGTGGATGTCCTCGTCCGACTTGGGGTTGATGACAATGGTGCCATTGTCCCATTCCTCGGCCACCTTGTTCAGGCCATTTGTGATCTGGATCAGCTCGTCCTCGGTGAGGATGTTGAGCTTCTGAAGGGCGCGAGCAAAGGTAATGGAGCCCTGGATGTCTGCATGGCAAAGACACTTGTCAAACGAAAGTGACTCGTTGAACTGCATCATTAGGTCATCGAGGCCACCTGAGAAAAAGAGCAATGGGGTTAGCATGAGAGCTTTGTGTAGCGACTAAGAGAGCAAATTGCTCTCGCTGAAACGCGGAACCGATAACTTGACGTACTACTGAAGCGCCCGCCCCAGAGGAACGTAGAAGCCGAGTCGGAAGCCATGTTGCTTTGCAGTGTGCAATCGGTTACCGGGAAAAGCAACAGAGCGACGATTACTTCTCCTTGATTTTGAGCGTGGGATTGTTGGACGGAAAAGGTGCGAAAGCATTTTTTTTCACAATGTTTGATGAATGATTTGACAAAGCGGCAGGGGCCGCTTCGCCCCGCTCCTTAGCAACCGAGCACACGTGATCCAATAAGGGCTGTTAGTAGGGCCTTGCAAATAGAGAGCACTGTTTGCAGACATCTTCCTGCTTGTATTCGAAATAAGCAATGTGCGTTGGATTGAAAGTATAAGTCCAACTGATCCAGTTTTTTCCCTGTAAATTAAATAAATGTGTAAATCCATTCTGTGTGGTGGTGTGATAGATTCGAGCTGGAGGCTCGGATCCTTAGCGGAGCAGGAGAGGAGCATGTAAGGCGACCCACTGTATCTATAGAGTAAACCCTATAAATATATATTATATATAGAATAGGTATATAGTAAAGGGAGATAATAGTCTTTCCTTCCTTCTTATAAATAATAATAACTTTATTAATACTAAATTATAATTATTATTTAGGCTAGTTTATAATAATTATTAGTTATTATAATTGTTGGAATCGCTGCATATTCCGGCTCGCGACTAGCCGCCCAGGACCACGGACCCTGACAAGACCCCTGACAGGTCGGTCACGCGATAAGCAGAGTTTTCACCAGCGCTTCTAACGGCATTTTTATAGGTTATAAAGACCCCTATAAAATGCCCCTTTAGATAGCACCTTCTCTTAGTAAAAATTAGACCTTTTTATAAATACCTTCGCAGACCCTATATTAAGTTACTAAGTCTCTATTCTACCCTAGTATTCCTTAAAGAATTACTAGTATTCTAAGGAATACTAATGTAATGGATTCGAGCTTAATGCTCGGATCCTTATTGGAGGTATAGCGGGGATAGAGAGGAGGGAGTGTTGCGTGCCATTAGGGCCAGCCCTACCCACGAGTCTATATCTAATAGAAGGTAGGAGGATTACGTTAGGATTCCTTCTTACTGCCTTATAGTTAATAATAATACTATTAATACTAGAATATAGACGCCTTCTAGGCTAGTCTATAATAATTATTAACTATTATTATATAATTTATAATAACTATATTTATATAGGTAATATAATAAACTCTTAATATTATAAATAGTTTGCCTAATTAGGTAATATATAGGACTTACACTACCTTTATAAAACTATCTCTATAATAGCAGCTTAGCTTAAAGAACTATACTATTAAGTAACTATAGTAAATTAAGCTACCTCTATAAAGGACCTAATAAACTCTAACTAAGTATAACCTTATTATAAACCACTCCCTATAGGGAACCCTTATAATAGTAATAAAGACTTCTTTTAAGCTTAGTAAAGCCTTATAGTGTATAAGCTAGAAGCTAACTTTAATTTTATTAGCATTAATTATAATAAATAGTTTCTTATTTACTAAAACTTATTACTTAAGATTTAGGTATATATTATACTATTCTTTAAATTAAGTAGTAAATACTAGTATACTTCTAGCTACTTCTTTAAATACTTTAATATAATATTTATAAATTTATATTAAAAGGAATATACTATTTTAAAGCTTAATTAAATAAAATAATGCCTAAATAAATAGTTTATAAACTTCTTTATTTACTTTAAATAGAAGCTTTACCTTATAGGTAGTAGTATATAAGTAAATATAATAAAGCTTATAAAGCTTTATATAGGTCTTAATAAGTAAATAAGGGACTGCTATATAGGCTATAATATTCCCTACTTAAACTACTTAGCAGTAGTTATATAGTATTATAGCATTATATTAAATATTAACTTATATTAAATTAAAAAATAGGTTAAGGCTTAGTAATAATAATACCTAAGCTATAACCTTAATAGTAATATAGCTATAATAAGCATTAATACTACTTATTTTTTAGAGCCTTAAGGCTAATATATAGGCACTAGCACTATATTAAATGCTATATACACTACTTAGGTATTAGAGAAGGTAGTTTAGTGCTAATAAAAGGTAAGTTAATATTTATACTATAGTAAAAAGGGTTACTAAATTATAGAATACCTTTAGCTACCTACTTACTTACCCTATATAGTAGGCTTAGCTACCTTTATTTATATACTTTATATCTTTACTAAAAAGTTAACTATACTTAAAGGAGATTTTAAGGTAAAAAAAAATAAGCCTACTATTTAAGTCTTAGTAAAAAGAAATATTATAGTATATAGAATATAGAGTGTTTATGCTTAAGGTATAGACTAAAGGTTTATAAAGAAATAAAATAAATAATAAAGGAGGCACTATTCCTTCTCCTACTTCTTTATAATAAAACTAAGTTTATTAGTGCTTAAGTAAATAATAAATATAATATTTTTACTACTATAAATAAAAAAATAGCTTAGGTACTTAGCCTTTAGAGATTTTAACTTTACTACCTATACACCCTTACTATAGCTACTTATACTATACTATCCTACTATAGTAACTCTAGCACGCGCCTCTATATTACTTATTTAGTCTATTTTAAGGCTAACTTAAATAACTAAATATTCTTAGTAGTAGCCTATATTATTCTAAGCTTCTCCTATAACTATATCTTAAAGGTATCTTAGCTTACTTATAATTATATTACACTGCATATAGACTAGTGCTTACTAGTTATTAGTTTATAGCTAAGCCTTATAATATATATATCTAAGGCGCGCTAGGTTAAAATACCTATACTTATAATTTTAAGGTTAGTTTACACTAGTCTTATTAAAAGAGCTACTAAATTAAACACTTTAATTTGCCTTATTACTACTAGCTTATAAGAGATAAATTAAGCTTTAGTATCTTTATTAAAGCCCCTAGCCCTAGACTAGAAGGATATATATACCTAGCTCCCTACTAAGTTATATAATTTTAAAGACCTATTTTATAAAGAGAAAGTAAACGCTTTACCCCCTTATTAAGGCTATATAAATTATTATATTTATCTTTATAAAGATAAAGATAGGCTTACGCTACCCCTTCCTTAGGCTCCCTTATATAATATACCCTATAATTAGCTTTTTAAAATCTAGAAGTAAATAGTGGACCTAATAAATAAGGATTAAATATATACCTCTTCCTTATTAGCAGTAGCTTTAGGTCTACTAATAAAGAAAGTAAATAGGGGTTAGTGTTTTTATATAGACTACTATGCCCTAAATACTATTATAAATTAGGATTATTACCTACTACCTTTAATTAAGGAGATACTATAATCCCTAGCTAAAGCTAAGTAGTTTATAAAGCTTAATATCTACTTAGCCTTTTATTATCTATAAATAGCAGAGAGTAATAAACACCTTATAGCTTTCTATACCTAGTTTAGGCTCTTTAAGTAGCTTATATACCCCTTTAGTCTTGCTAGTGCACTAGCTAGCTTTTAGCATTATATTAATAGCATACTTAGTAATACACTTAGTATATACACTATAGCTTACCTTAATAATATCCTTATTTACTTTAAGGGTTCCTATAAGGAATATATAAAGCTAACCTAAGAGATTCTCTTATAGCTTTAATAAGTAGGCTTATATCTTAATATAAAGAAGTATACCTTCTATATATAGGAAGTTAAGTACTTAGGGTTTATTATATATATAGGCTAGGTAGTATACCTAGACCTAGCTAAGGTAAAGGCTATTATAAACTAAAAGCCTTCTACTTAGATGTATAAGGTATATAGTTTCTTAGGCTTTGCAAACTTTTATTAAAAATTTATACTAACCTTTATAAATTTAATAGGCCCTCTCCTTATACTTATAAAGAAAGAGGTCCCCTTTATTTAGTCTAATAAATATAAGGCAGCATTCTAATGCCTTAAGAATACTTTTATTTTATATTCTATTTTAATATAATAAAACCCTAATAAGAATATAGTGTTAAAGTCTAATGCTTTTAGGGAGGTACTAGGTAGCTACCTCTCCTAATATAATTTAGCTAGGGTTTTACACCCTATTATATATTATTTTACATACTTATTACTAGTAGAGTAGAACTATACTATTTATAATAAAAAGCTACTAAGTATTATCTCTTATCTAAAGGTATAGTTAGTAAAACTATATAGTATAGCTAAGCTTTTTACTATCTTTATAAACTATAAGAACCTTAAGTATTTTACTAGCCTATATAAGATATCTAAGAGATAGGCCTAATAGGTAAAGTTTTTCTCCCTCTTTTATTATTACCTTTACTATTAACTTAGTTTCTAAGTAGGGCAACCTAACGCCCTTTTATACTATAAATAGAATAATTCCTTATCCCTAGGGCAGCTATAGTAACTACTATAGCCTATTACTATAGCCTATTTATTCACTCTAATAGATATATAATTAAATAGTAGTAAGTATCTAAATAATTCCCTATTAGGCCCTTTTTTAAAGCTTTCCTAAAGTAATACCTACTTTATTAATATATACCTTTAAGAGCTTTAGGACTAAGCTATATAGGCAAATAAATTATATAGTATTAAGATTACTACACTGTATTAAGGGATGCGCTGCTTCCCTCTAAAGGCTAAGACATAATAATAAATTAGTAACTATACCCTTAATATATATAGTGCATTGCTATTCTAGGGCTATTTATAGGCGCCTAAGTATAAGCTACTTACTATAATACTAATTTAGCAGGTCTATAACTCCCCTATATTAGAATACCTTAGGAAGAATACTATATTTTAAGCTTTTTACTATAATTACTATTCAAAGGGTATATTTATAAATATTATATATTATATATAGAACTATTATTACTACACTAGGCAGAAGAGTTAAAGGCTAAAATAAGGCCTTTTACACTTAATCCTAGCCCCTAACTATTATTAGTTCTAAATCTCTATAAATTTTATAACTAAACTACCTATAGCTAATAAAGACTCTCTATACTACCTTATAGTAATTATAGATTACCTATTTAAGTATATATAGTTAAAGCTAATATAAAGTATAGATACTAAGACATATATAGACTAGTTCCTATATTACTAATAGCACTTCTATAGGTTCTTATATAGTATTATCTCTAACTATATGTTACGGTCTGCACATAACGGCGGAACCCACCACGTATAGGAGGGTTCCGCTCCCCCTTCTCCTTATAATGAATAACTTTAACTATATATACACTTAACCATCTACCTATAACTTAAGTGTTCCTTCTCTTTATAACTTTATAATATACTATACCTATTATATAAGTACCCCTAACTTATGTGTACTAGCTAGGCTAAAGGGGTAGATAAGCTATTTAAAAAGACTAAAATATATATAGAAAGCTATTAAAGCCTTATCCCTCTTAATAATATATAGGTAGTAGAAGGTAGCGTAGATATTTAATTTTATAAACTATTAAGCGCTAGCTAGAGAATATAGAGTCTCCTTAATAAGTAATAATAAGTAATAATCTTAGTTTATAATCTTATTTAATACCTAATAGTTTATATAAAAATACTAACCTTTACCTACTTTTTTAACTAAAAGTATAGGTATTACTATAAAGAAGAAGGAAGCCTAGATTTAGCCCTTATTTATAAGGTTTATAATCTATTTCTATATTTCTAATAACTAGTCTTAAGGTATATTATAAAGTAGCGCCTAAGGTAAGTTTAATAAGCTACTATTAGGATTCTATTATAATTAAATATAATAATTAGCCTATTTATAATAAGGAGGTAAGGCACTAGCATTCTCCTAGTAAAATAAATCCTTAAAGTTAGCTAGTTTATTTAATAAAGAGAAGAGGTCCTTATTCTCTTCTAAGGAAACTAGGTTTACTATAAATATAAAAATAATATTAATTTCCTATAAGCTAGTGAATATAACACTGCTTGCCTTACTTAACTATAGTGCTTAGTAGACTAACCCTATATACACTAATTCTATAATAGTAGTTATTAGTAAGGCTATCTCTTAGGCGTTTAAGGCATAAATCTTAAGGTTACTCTATATATAGATAATAAGGAGGCGTTTAGTAGTATATAATATAATATTATTCTAGGCTATCTAAGGCGCCCCTAGGATGTAGTCTTATAAAAGACTTAGGATTATATAGGCTACTATAGGGAATAACTAGCTGTTTAAGTTAGCACTAAAATAAATAAAATAGGTAATCCTTAAGCGCTAAGAGGCATTAGTATAGCTATATTATATAACTATTATAGCAGTGGTTAGGGTGTATAGTTAGCTTAAGGCAATATATTAAAGGCCTAATCTTTAAAAAAACTATACTTTTGCTTATAGTAGTATAGCTATTATAACTACTATTTACTTAGGTATTAATAAACTTAGAACTATTATATAAAAAGGGAAGGAGGAATAGTGCTTTCTTTATATAATATTTTATTTCCCTATAAATATTTAAGCTATTACTATTATAGGTATAGTGTAAGCTAATACTACTAATATATATTCTGCTGCTAAAACTTATATAGTAGGGCTATCTTTTTCTAAGTTAGAGTTACCCTTATTACTTAGTGCCTCCTTATTAGATGCATTTAGGGCCTTAATATTTATACCCCCTATTAGGCAGTAGGTGGGAAGTTATATATAACCTTATATAAAGTAACTATTACTACTATAATATAAGCATTAATAGGTAGCCTTATAGCGCTTAATAATATTCTACAATACCTAGGTTACCTAGATTACACCCTTAGCGTCTATAGGTTTCCTACCTAGCTTTCCCTTACTAAAGGACTTATAACTTTATTCTAAACCTAAAAAGCCAGTAGAATTAACGCTTATTATAGCTATATTACTATTCTAGTTATATTTAGTGTAGGGGTAATAATAAGCCTTAATGCATTCTTTAAGCTAGTATAAGTTAATATCTAAGGCAATACTATAGTATTACATAACTATAGTATAGTAGTTAAAGCAGGGAATGTTATAGCTAACATAGTAATCCCTTATCTACTTATTAAATCCTACTTAGAGCCTTATAAGTTTTACTGCGTCTGCCTATATGCTTCCCCTTATAAAGTATAGCTTCTATTTAAAATAAATAAAGAAATCCATAAACTATTTATCTAAGTGTTGTTTAAGTTAGTCTAACTCTATAACTATGTATTTCTCCTAGTAAGGGTCTGTAAATATAGTATTAAAGTACTTAAGAAAATAGCTTAGTATATATTAGTAATTACTGCTAAGCTTAAAAAACAGAGCTACCTATGCCTAAATCTTAAGCAATAGGTTCTAGTAAATAAAGAACTATTTATTATAGTTAGTACTAATAAAGTCTAAGTTAGCCTCTAGCTTATATACTATAAGGCTTCGCTAAGCCTAGAATAAAGCCCTATTTTTATTATAAGGGTTCCTTATTAGAAGTAGCTTATACTTAGGTTATTCCTAGTTAATATACATTAAAGCATTTATATAGGATACCTAGTTTACTAAGGCTATATAGTAGTGTAGTTCCTTAAGCTAAGCTACTATTAAAGCAATAGTTTTATAGAGATAGTGTAAGTCCTATATATTACCTAATTAGGCTACTTATTTATAATACTAAGGATCTATTATATCGTCTATATAAAAACAGATATTATAAGTAACGTTATAATAAATAATAATTATTATAAATTAGCCTAGATAGCAACTGTAATCTAGTATTAATAAAGTTATTATTATTTATAAGGAGGAAGGGAAGACTACTATCTCCCTCTATTACGTGCCTATTCTATATATAATATGTATTCATAGGGTTTGCCCTATGGGTACGGTGGGTCGCCGCGCATGCTCCTCTCCTGCTCCGCTAAGGATCCGAGCCTCCAGCTCGAATCCATCACAACCTTAGCTATTAAGAAAAGGTATAGCTTAATAGAAGCAAAGGTTACTGCTATTATATAAAGGATAAGAAAGCTAAGGAAAATAGCCTAATCTAACTTATTAGCTATAAATATTATTACTAATTACTTACTAGTAAAAGGAATTATCTAGTATACCTTACTTATAATAATAAATCTTAATAAAGCTAACCTTAAGCTTACTAAGGTTATAAATTATCTCTTATAGTTTAAAATCTATATTATCTACATCCCTAGCACCTTAAATATAGTACTTAATGCACTCTCTTACTTACCTATTAATGTTAGCTATAGGGAAGTAGCTAACTATAGTAAATTTAATAAACTTAATACTTATATATACTTTAGAGAGAAATCTATAGCCTTTATTATTATAGATAATAATCTAAAGGATTCTATTATAGTAGAGTATTAGTATAATATAAAGTATAGCTAGATTATTAAGGGTATTACTATATATAGGGAGAGGTAATGCTAAGCTAATTAGAACTAACTATAAATTCCCCTATATAGCTAGGACCTTTATAATAATAGACTTCTCTACTACTATAATTTAGAAGGATTTTACTAACTGTATATTCCTTAAAACTATATAAAAGCTCTCCTTTAGCTAACTTATAATAATACTTACTACTTTAGTGTAGAGAGAATAGCTAAGGAGCTTTCTACTATCTACTTTCTATAAATAAGTAGCTAGATATATATTTATATAGTGTACTATAATATCTATAAAGAAAATATAGTCCTTTAATCTTAAGCCTTAAGTAAAATAAAGCCTCTTTAAATAAAGCCTATACCTTTCTATAGTATTTTATTAGATTTTATTACTAATATACTAAAAGTTAGCTCTATAAATATAATATAGGTAGTGGAAGGATTTACTACTTATAATTTACTTTACTTAGTAAACTATTTCTTTAGTAAGAAAATAATTCTTATTTCTAGCTATAAGGAGTATTTAATAGAAATCTAAGCTAAACTCCTACTTAAGGGACTCTACCTTACTAACTAGGGGCTACTATAAGAAATTATTAGTAATTAGAATCCTAAGTTTATCTTTAACCTTTAGACTATACTTTTTTATAAGCTAAGAGTAAAATTCCTTATAGCTATAGTATATTACTTATAAACTAATAGCATAGTAGAGCATAAAAACTAGACTATAATTATTATAGTGTAGTATTATACTATAACTAATCTAAATATCCCTTAGCCTTTAATACTTCTAGCACTTTAACACTACCTTAATAATATAGCTATAGCTTTAATTAACTAGTTACCTAATAAGCTTATACTTAGTTATAAGCCACTTATAATAGTGGACCTCTTTATAGATCTAAATAAATCTATTATAAATCCTAATAATGCTAACCTCTTAGTGCTTTAAAGGTTATACTAAAGGGAGGCTAAGCACGCTATTATAGTAGTAGCTATGCTTATAAAAATCTAATATAACTCTAGGCATAACCTAGTGAATATTAATATTAGAGATATAGTATACCTTAGGCTATACTTAGAATATAAGCTTTTAGGTAAGTTTAAGAAGAAATAGTCTCCCTAGCGCGCTAAACTATATAAGGTCTTAAAATAAATCTCTCTACTCTCCTTTTGCTTTAATTCTTTACTAACTTTAAGGGTCTATTTAATAGTTTCTATAGCTTATATTTAGAAACTATAATAAAGTAAAGACTCTTTTAAAAGAGTTAAACTAGTGCTATTACTAATAAACTTAACTAGTTTAGGCAAAGCAGACCACTAGGAAATTAAAAGAATCTAAGATTACTATATATAATTCTTTTAAAAAAAGGGTAAGAAGCCTTATATTAATTTCCTAATCCACTAAAAAGGATACTCTACTAAGGATAATTAGTAGATTTCTAAGGAAGAAATACATATTAACGTTGCTAAAATAGTTAATAAGTACCTTATAAGGAATATTATTAATTAGGATAAGGAATACTATAAGAAAGGCCTTATAGCGCCTTCTAATTAACAAAATCCTAATTATACTAGCTCTATATTTAATTTTATAAATATATATAGGGAATTCCCTATTAGTAAAAAATATTAATTATTTTCTAACTCCCTGCACACTATAAGAGCTTACCTTAAGCTTACTTTTATAAAGCCCTATTAGGGTATATAAAATCCTTTATTTTCTATACTCTTTCCCCTTCTTTCTTTACCTTTCTTTCTTTACTTTTTTATCCCTCTTTTTTTTTAAAAATTTATATACTACTGCCTTTTTCCTTATAGTAATTATTTACGCTTAATTTATATTTTTCTTTAGCCTATATAAATATACTACCTAAACCCTTAACCTCTCTAAGGCCTTTTATAGTATATTAAATCTACTAATTTAAAGCTCTTTATACTACTTTTACTAATTACTATACTAATATTTAGTAGAAGTTAGGCTAGAAGAAAGCTTAGTAGGATATATATAGCAAACTCCTATATTTCTTTCTATACTTATATATTAAAGCCCTTATTAAACTCCTTTCTTACTACTAACTTTTTATAATCCTTCTAAAGCAGTTAGCTATAAACCTTAAGAATACTATAGATTTTTATAATATTAACCTAGCTAACCTACTAGGTTTTATATTTAATTTCTATCTTTAGAAGACTAATATTCTAACTAGCTAGCTAGAGAGCACTTTAGCTACCTAGGGTAGCGAATCTTATAGTAAAGATAGTAATAACTTAGGTATACCCTATATTATACCTTAGCCTACTATAGCTAACTATAATATAGATAAGAACTTCCCTAATAAGGATAACGTAGACCCTAACTAGAAGCTAAATAACACTAATAATATTAAAAAGAAAACCCTAATAGGCCTATCCTTAATAAACCTAACTAGTAAGCTAGCAACTACTACTAAGAAAGCAGCAAAGCGCATTACTAATACCTTAATACACTAATACCTCTACTAATTTATAAGAGCTAATAGCAATATATATATACCTTATAATGCATTAAATAACATTAATTTCATTACTATAGTTAACGTAGAAAAGGACTATACAAAGTAGCAATACACTAATAAGTAGGGACCTAAGAAGAAGGATTAGACCCTTAAGAATGCCCTCTATATTTATAGCGTAGAATTTACTAAAGTAGGAGCTAGAATTAGCTATAATAAATTTAGCATTAAAAAAGATAATCCCCTTTATAAGCTATACTTAAAAGTAGTAGCCTACTATATTAATATATTTAAGGGACTTAAGGCTTAAAGCAATAAAGCTATAGTATTTACTATAAAAGGCAATAAAGCTTAAGCTAAAGGTAAATTAAAACTCCCTATAATTTATACTACCTAAAACTCCCTTTAAATAGTAGTTTTTATTTAAAAAGACAGAGGTAATTATAAAAACTATTACTAGACTTCCTAGCTCCTAGCAAAGTTTATTATTATTACTAAACGCATTAGCAATGCTTTTAGCCACTTAAATAAAACCCTTAGCAGCCTTTTAGCAATAGTTAGTAAGTTTTATCTTATAAAAATCCTTAAGCTAAGCGCCTAAGTGGCTATTACTATATCTAAGCAGTTATTAGGCGTATATAATAAGGTCCTTGCATACATTATAGCGTTAGAAACAGCTATAGAAGCCCTCTAGTCCTCTATAGCAGACTATAGTAAGATATTTAAAAAACACTATAATAGTATTAAAAGCCTTATAGATATCTATAACATTATAAAAACCAATACCCTAGAAATAATTAATGCTAGAATTATAGAGGCTACTAAGTCTATAACTATAGTAAAGACTATTAAGAATATAGAATCCTGCCTTACTACATTAGAAAAATATAAGTCTATTATAATAGCTTTAATTTCTACTATTAAATCCTTTATTAAATTACTCTAGTCTAAAGTAAAGGCTATTAAAGCTAAGGTATAAACTATTTAAACTAAAGGCACCCCTAGGACTTCTACTATAATAAGATTTACTAAGCATACTAGAGATAAAACCCTAACTCTCTAGTTAAAGTATTCTATATATAGTAAATGCTAGCTAGCTACTATAAGTAGCTTAAAGACTATACTATAAAAGGGGGATTTTATTAATTCCTTTAGTAAGATATTTTAGTGCTTTTATTATTTCTTATATTATTATTTTAGTAGTACTTTATTATAGAAATTCTAATAGTTATATAAGTATAAGTGGTTTCTAATTTTCTATATTACTTACCTACCTTAAGAGAATAGAGTTAGTAGTGTGACGGGGGGAAAAAGAACAACACCCCCCCCAACGAGCTAGGTTATGGCCGATGGCAGCTGTGGGCGTCTGCAAGCTAGCTTGCAGCTATGAGGTTGTCGGCTGGCCGGCAGTTGTCGGAAGGAAGAAAAAGGAAGAAAAGAAGAAGAAAAAGAAGAATAATAATCGAAGGTCATCGGAATAACGGTCCGGCACCGAAGATAATAATAGGGATCCAAAGTCATCGGAATTACGGTCCGGCACCGAATAGAAAAATCCAGAATATCAAACAAAATATATTATAATTCAAGGCCTAACACCTAGCTTACAGCCGCTAACGGCTGCAAGCTAGCTATAAGTGGTTAAACTTTTTAAAGGTTTAAGTATGGGTTGTTTTTCTATCTATAAATTTGGCAATTTGCATTGCTTATATACTGGGTGGAAGTCACGTGACCGCAGTTACTGACAGCTGTCATCTTGTGCGCAGCTGCGCGGCTGTGTGGCTGCGTGCGGCTGTTAGAAATATAGGGACGAGGGACTAGGGACTTTCCCCCCGACACAACACCTCCCCCCTTAATTGCGCAACCGTCAGCGTTGCGCAATTAAGGACAACCAATAGAAAGCAAGGAAAAGATAGAAAGTGGGGTAGAAAAAGAGAAAAGTTAGTAAAAAAAAAAAAAATTTATGCAAATTTTTGCCCCCTAATTCCTTGCTTGTCGGACCGTCTGCCTTCTAATTCCTTGCTTGTTAGACCGGCTGCCTCCCTAATTCCTTATAATTTGTCGGTCGGAATTAGGATTATAGCCGTGGGCAGCTGTGTGGAAGCTGCTTGTCGGACCGGCTGCCTCCCCGATTCCTTATAATTTATCGGTCGGAATTAGGATTATAGCCATGGATAGCCGTGGACAGCTATGTGCAAGCTGCTTGTCGGACCGGCTGCCTCCCCAATTCCTTATAATTTGTCGGTCGGAATTGGGATTGTAGCCGTGGGCAGCTGTGGAAGCTGCTTGTCGGACCGGCTGCCTCCCCGATTCCTTATAATTTGTCGGTCGGAATTAGGATTGTAGCCATGGATAGCCGTGGACAGCTGTGTAGAAGCTG